>CABHPR010126188.1:0-26971 GCA_902168415.1 Peromyscus melanophrys | reverse complement strand
TGTGTGTGTGTGTGTGTGTGTGTGTGTGTGTGTGTGTGTGTGTGTGTTTGGAAAGCTTATAAAATAGTAGGTTTCCATGTGGCTTTTTAAATTTTTCTTAGTGTTAGCTATCTCTTCCTTCACCACCTACTCTGTTTTCCTCTCCAGCCCTCTCCTTACTCAAACTACCCTCCTTATATTCCCTCTTTATTCTTTATATCACTAGACTTTACCCATAAATGTTTCCTTTCTTCATTCCCCTCAGGAGTCAAGCTGGCTTAGCCAGAATATGTTTGATATTCCACTTTCCCTGTCTATTCTGAGTTTAATGCTCTAGAATGCTTTAAATGGTTAGCAGTCTTTTCTCTTGGTTTTGCCTAGTTTCTTGACTTTTGTGAGCCCTTTAAATCTCAAAAGTCTAGTGACAGAAAAGAATATTCCTTAGGGAAAATGTGTTTGAAACATCATGGCCAATTTCTGTTTTAATTGGAGTAAAAGAAAACCTTATCTTCTAATAAGGCAGAGTTTTTAAAGTTTATGTGATCTGTGTCCTTTGTTTAAATAAGTAATTGAGATTATTTTTTAATACTTATAGCTATAGCTGAAGTTTTCCTGTGTCCCACCTGATCTGCAGCCACTCAGATTGAAGTAAACACACAGAGGCTTATATTAATTAAAACTGCTTGGCCATTAGCTCAGGCTTACTGCTGACTAGCTCTTATACTTAAACTCAGCCCATTTCTGTTAATCTATATGTCACCACATGCTCCATGGCTTTACCTGTGTGCCATTACATGCTGCTCCCTGGACAGTGGGCTGGTGTCTCCTGACTCAGCCTTCTTCTTCCCAGAATTCTCCTTGTTTGCTTATCCTGCCTATACTTCCTATCTGGCTACTGGCCAATCAGCTTTTTATTAAACCAGTGTACAAAAGCATTATTCCATAGCATTTCCCCTTTTCTGCTTAATTAAAAAGGAAAGTTTTAGCTTTAACATAGTAAAATTATATATAACAAAACAGTTATCAAGCAAGAATTACAGTTATAATATCTAGTCTAATTGTATTTGGCAAAACTAAAAAAATGTTTTATCTATCCTATATTTGTAAGTCTAAAATTTTGTATCTATTTTATCTTTTATAATAACCAAGGAAAATTATAACTGTCTAGTCTTCAACTACATCAAAGACCTCAGAAGGAAAAAATATTACCTAAGTAAACACAAAATCCATTGTAGGCAACTTCCAAAATTCTGGTAATGACAGAGACAGCTGCATGCCTGGATAGTTATCCAAAGTTCCTCTGTAAAGTTGGGGCATCTATCTTCAGCCCACAGGCCTAGAGTCTCTCAGTCACTTCTTCCTGTGTCTGGCAGTTTCTTCAGCAAAGCAGAAACTTGAAGGACCATTTTGCCTTGCCTTCCTATGGGTCCTGCATGTTTAGTGGATACAACATTTTGTCAAGCAGTCCAGGCCAGAACAGTTTCTTGCCCATAAGGCTATTTTTGCCAAGAAGAAGATAAACTCCATATGGAGTGTCTTTGACGCCCATCCTCCTCTCTGAAATAAATCAGTGCTGCCAGGAACAGATGTGTCTCATAGTCCAGGAAAGTCTAAGTTTTTAAAACATTTTAAATGCCATAATTTGCAGGTCTTTGAAGTGTTTGAAGATTACCTACTAACTGAATTATATCTATGTATACCTAGAAAATTTAACATGACTATAAGTTTGACTATCATAGAAGACAAATTATTAATCTGTATTTCTTAATTATCCATTAAAATTTAAATGAGTTGCAAAAACATAACTACTTGAACTAGATAGAAATATCATACCTTGAATGAGAGTAGAAATATATATAAAGTACAACAGAATTAAGTTTAAATGTGTATCAATAAACTAAAATCTATACCAATGTAAAACATTTTAAACAAGTAGTTCTTTAAAACTAGGTTCAATAATCTACCCTTTTACCTATCATATCTATATCCTATATATTTATAGCATATCCCACTTTCTTCTTTCAGAAAGAGATTGACTATTACCAATAACAATTTGTAACCAACAACCTAAACGAAGACAAACATCCATATTCCATTTTTGTGGATGTGGGTTTAGTTTTCTAGGCTACTTCCAGCTAATAGTGGGCACTGGTAGTCTTATGGGGATCCTGAGAAAATTTGAGATAATGGTCAAGTCCTGGAAAGACCAGCTATAACCTTTGTTAATAGCTATCATCTGTTAAGGTTCAGGAGGTCTGGCTTGATAAAATCTGTTCCATCTTAACCTGGTACAAATCCGTAGTCTCTTGCTTCCTGTGGAAACAAAAGCAGAGCCTCCTTTCCAAAGCAACATATCCTTAGATCCAAATTTTGAAGTCAAAGTATCTTTAAAATATACATATTGATTTAACTCAGCAGCCTTTACAATCAAATGTCTCTCTGCAGTTAAAAATCCCAAAGACAACACAATTGAGATTCTATGTGTAATATCCATCTTTACATGGCTTATTTTTATATTACTTTTACTTTCTCTTTAAAGACTTTATTTTTTTAAACTACTTCTTTATATAGCTGTCTATATTTATTTTCTTCTCTATTCCAAGCCTACGTACATTTTTATACACATTGTAAGTCATTTAAAGTCTTAGTCTATCTGAATCTGTCTTATTGTGAAACTATTGCTTTGCTTTAAACTGAAGCAGTACTAGGACTGAAATGGCAGCTTTGGCTGCTGGCTCTGCCCACCTCAGTTTTCCAACATGGCAGAACTACATTTACCACCAGCTCTGGGGCAACTATGCTCTCTGCCAACTCTGGGAGGCAATGGGTCTATGCTTCTATCCAGCGGTGTGTAGTCCAAAAGCCTTTTCTTTCTTTCCTTTTTTTTTTGTCTGTACTAGTAAAAGCTATATCTGTCATGATGCAGTGCACTGTGCGGCTTGGAGACACCACTGTGTACCATCAGGGGAATCCGCCATGCTGCAGGTCAAACCTGCATGCCATGAACCTGCCATAGAGTAGCTCAAGTCTGTATGCCAAGCGTCTCTGTGTACCTTGGTGTTACTATATCTCAGCCAACATGAGACATGAAGTAGAAAGCTGTTTTTATTATGTGTAATTTTACTATGTTAAAGTTAAAACCTTCCTTTTTGATTAGACAGAAAGGGAGGTGCTGTGGGATGTTCTGTATGCTGTGAATGTGTGTTGCTCTGATTGCTTGATTAATAAAATGCTGATTGGCCAGTAGCTAGGAAGAAAGTATAGGTGGGATAAGCAGACAAGGAGAATTATGGGAAGAGGAAGACTGAGTGAAGAGATGCCAGCCAGCTGCCCAAGGAGCAACATGTAATGGGATTCAGGTAAAGTTACGGAACATGTGGATAGTTATGGGCTAATTTAAGATATAAGAGCTAGCTAGCAAAAGGCTTGAGCCATGGCCATGCAGTTATAATTAATATAAGCCTCTGTGTGTTTACTTGGGGGATGTGAGTGGGAGAGATTTGTCCTGACCGCTGGCAGGCCAGGACATAGGAAATCTTCCAACTACATATAGCTCGGAAATATGATATCCAGGAAGATAGTGACATAGCCAAGATATTACAGTCAGTTGATATTAGTGCCAAGACCTGTACCAGTTCTCCTATCTTCCTCTCCAGGATTATTTTCATTATACAATCTCAGGATTATAATAATTTTATTTACCTCATTAAAAGCTCTTTATCAAATCTATCTATACTAAATATCTAAAATACAAATAATCATAAAAATTTGAAACCAGTTATCCCTGGGTTTCTTCAGTTTGACAAGGCATTGATACCTTTGAATGTATTCTCTGTCATGTTAAGAAAATAAATTAATCGATTTCAGCTATGAAATATTTCATTTTGAGGCCCTATTTACACAGTATGCACCTCAGTAAAATGTCTTCTGAATGAATGAACAAAAGAATGGTATATTCTTTATATAACTTCCAGAGTTGACAAATGATATTCAAAGCTCTCACACATTCCATATTTATAACTAATATGTGCTGTCTTCTGTTACTTTCTATCTTTGGAGTGAGACTCTTACAAAACTGATGCGGCCTTAGTATCTTCAATTTGAAGAAGAGTGCCATACATTAGAAGAGTGGCCATGGGTCAGAAGAGACAAAGTATTAGACAAAGGGACATGGCTATTTAAACCAGAGAACAACAAAGTCAAAGGAAATATTAGTATTACATAAACATTTTCATGTGGGAAAGAGGAAAAATGAGAACAATATACAAAACTTTTATGGAAATATGTTTCATTGAGGTAAAAGTAATTTACCCATGATTTAGGGGTTCAGAAATAGTCACCATAAGAAGATAGTGAACTTAAAGTTAGTGAATTAATAAAATCTGAGCTTTTCTAATATTTATGGTGGGGAAAAACACAGAGGTTCATGTCCCAAGATTTAGTCTGATTTTTGTCTTCATTTAGTTTAAAAATATCCTTAAACTGTATTATGGCTTGAATCTTAAAGATAACCACCTCACAGCCTCATGCTTTAAATGGTTGGTCTTCAAACCCAGGTACTAATTTAAGAAATGGTACTATTTAAGAGCATGGGTCTAGATATGTCATTTGCCACAGACCTTGAAGGTTATGTTTATTTTCACTGTCTGTATCATGCTCTTCTTGTGCAGAGTAACATGAACTACCTCTACCACATGCTTCTGATACCATTAGCTGAATATCTGCACCATGCATTCTCTGCCATAATGAAAATGTGACCCAAATAAATATTTACTCCCTTAAATTGCTTTTGTCTGGTTCTGTGATCACAGAGATGATGAAAGAACTTATACAAAGGGTTCTTTGTAGATTTTAGACCAAATTAATTTCTGAGTATAGTAATGAAATATCCATAAACAAGGATATTTTCCTGAGTTTTTAAAATGCTTTATGTCAATAGTTACATCTCAGCATCTCTATTATTATTCTCAAGCAGTTCATTTAAACTATGTTAAATATATACCATTGTACATGTCCCTGATTCTCCATTGACCCCACTATCTTCTATTTATTTTAAAGTGTAGCATACTTCACTCATAAAATACAATCATGATATGAATATTAGTTTAAAATGAAGTTAGTTTAATATTATTTGAGGATCATAATACTGATTTTTTAGGGGCTAGTACCAATTTCTATTTCTACTAGCAGTGTATAAGGGTTCCTTTCCCCCCCTGCATCCTTGCTAACATTCGCTGTTTTTCTGTTCTCTGGATAGCAGTCATTCAGCCTGGAGTGAAATGGAATTTCAATGTAGTTTTAGTTTCCATTTCCTTAATAACTATAGATGTTGAACATTTTTATCATATTTATTTTTCTTCATTTTAAATATGTATTCAGTTTATGTACAAATGTATTGACTGAATTAGTTGTTCCTTTAAGTATTAAGCATTTTGAATTCTGTAATTATTTATTTAATAAATCATTTAATTTATACATTACTTAATTATTATGAATAATAATCTTTCATGAGAGATTTTTGTTCCCTTTGCAAACTATCTCTTCATTTTCCTGAGTATTTTGTAAGGCAAATTGCTAAATGGTCTTATTAATAAAAAACCCAGAGCCAGATATTGAGGTTAAAACCTGAGAGATCAGAGAAATAGGAAAAGTCATGCCAAACTCACCTTACCAGTCCTCAGTCTCCAAAGAGAACTACTTCTTGTATACCCATATCTATATGCCTTTATGTTCTGCCATCTGATTTCCTCTCTCCACCCAGCTCCATCACTTCCTCTTTCTGCCCAGCTCTGTCACTTCCTGTCTGTCTGTACAGACCTCCAGACCTTTTTGGTTAGTGCTGGGATTAAAGGTATGTATCACCACACCTGGCTCTTATCCCAGTGTGGCCTTGAACTCACAAAGATCCAGATGGATCTCTGCCTCCTGAGTGATAGGATTAAATGTGTGTGCTACCATTGCCTGACCTCTATATATACTATAGTTGCTGGCTTTTTCCTCTGATCCTCAGATAAACTTTATTAGGGTGCACAATATTGGGGGACAATATATCACCAAAGTATTTCCTTTGCTGTGCACATGCTTTTTAATTTGATGCAATCTTATTTAAGAAATCTTCCTATTATTTTCTAAGCTACTGAGAACCTTCTAGAAAGTCATTGCCCATGAGCTTATCTTCAGGCATTTTCTGTATACTTTTCTCTAGCAGTTTTAGAATCTCAGAAATTACATCAAGGTCTTTGGCCCATTTGAATGAGTTTTATGGGATAAGAGGCAGATATTAAGTATTAATGAATATGTAAACATCAAATTTCCCAGAATCAATTATTTGTGAAAATGCTGTGAACTGCAGAAATATGAATTAGGAACTCAGCTGGCACTGACAAGGCTAACACATTACAACTAGGGGCTCTGGTGGAGGTTGAAGCCAAAACTCAAGGAGTTTTGACGATATTGACTTTTAAATGTATTAACTGTTTCCTGCAGTGAAATTCTTGTATGGTATTGTAGCCTTCCCATCTGATTCTTTTCCTAAGAACTTCTAACAGTGTGATTGATTGTTTATTGGGCACAACTTCCTATACATTTGGAGTATTTAGATGATATCCCCCAGCTATGTGTAAAAAATAGTCACACAGTGAAAACCTGTTTTCCATAACCAGGTCTTTGTTCCTTTCTCTAATGTAATCTTAGAGATCTGCCTTCCTGCAATTATCTTCATTGGCAGGCATTTGGTCAGTGTTAAGTGTCCAGGCAAAAGTATCTCATTTGAGACATTCTCAGTCACCCAAGGACATAGAACTGCAACATGTCTGAAATTGTTGATTCACAGTCTTTAGATAGATAGAGAACAAGTGCGCCCTGGGCTCACCTCGGCAGCAGATAAGAAAATGCTGCCTCAAGCTAACCTCACACTAACAAATTCTTAACTCCTTTTCCTTTCACCTTGGTTTGTTAATCAGCTTGTTATCTAACCACACTTAGGAATTCAGTGTTATATACGATTCCCCTTTTTTCCTTCTTAGGTTTCCCTAATTGATTTAAGGTCTTTCTCCCTCTCATTTTGACTCTGTTCCCTTTAAGAGTTCACTCAGACTTTTACACATCACCCACTACTTGAGTCATAAATAAAGCCTGACAGTCACTGCCTGGTGTAAACTCTTATCTGATTTTATGACCCTAAAAGAATTCAGGTATTGTGACCTTGCTTTGGCTAGAAAATTGCTGATTGTATGTGTAAAAACTGGAGACTTTAGAGACCCCAGGTAGAACTAAGATAGAACAAAGAATAGCAGAGAAATGTAGGAGAGAGCTGAAAAGAAGCTGTAGATTTAGAATTAACTTAGAACAATAAAGTGAATGGATGGAAAGAGCACAGCATACAGAGATTCTTTTGATATTCTTTTTTTTAATTTTATTTTATAATTTAATTTAAGTTTACATATTAGCCACAGATTTCCCCTCCCACCCCCCCCCCCCCGCCTTCCCCCCAACCCACCCCCCATTCCCATCTCCTCCATGGCAAAGACTCCCCTGAGGATTGAGTTCAACTTGGTAGATTCAGTCCAGGCAGGTCCAGTCCCCTTCTCCCAGGCTGAGCAAAGTGTCCCTGCATAAGTCCCAGGTTCCAAACAGCCAGCTCATGCACTAAGGACAGGTCCTGGTCCTACTGCCTGGATGCCTCCCAAACAGATCAAGCTAATCAACTGTCTCACTTATCCAGAGGGCCTGATCCAGTTGGGGGCTCCTCAGCCATTGGTTCATAGTTCATGTGTTTCCATTCCTTTGGCTATTTGTCCCTGTGCTTTTTCCGACCTTGGTCTCAACAATTCTTGCTCATACAATCCCTCCTCTTTCTCGCCAATTGGACTCCTGGATGTCCACCTGGGGCCTGGCTGTGGATCTCTGCATTCGGTTCCCTCAGTCATTGGATGAGGTTTCTAGCATGACAATTAGGGTGTTTGGCCATCCTATCACTAGAGTACGTCCTTTTGGGCTGTCTCTTGCCATTGCCAGTAGTCTATTGTGGAGGTATCCTTGTGGATTTCTGTGGACCTCTCTAGCACCCTGCTTTTTCCTATTCTCATGTGGTCTCCATTTACCATGGTCTCTTATTCCTTGTTCTCCCCCTCTGTTCTTGATCCAGCTGGGATCTCCCACTCCCCTAAGCTCTCTTTCCCTTGACCCTTGCCCTTCATCACCCCCACTCATGTCCAGGTTGTCCATGTAGATCTCATCCATTTCTCTGTCATTGGGCAATCCCTGTGTCTTTCCCAGGGTCCTGCTGTCTAGGCAGCCTCCCCGGAGTTGTGAGTAGCAGTTCAGTCATCCTTGCTTTACATCTAGTATCCTCCTATCATGAGGTTTGTAGGCAAATGGATGGATCTAGAAAATATCATCCTGAGTGAGGTAACCCAGACTTAGAAAGACAAACATGGTATGTACTCTTTTGATATTCTTAAGATTACATTCCCAGCTGGTTACAGATTCTTGCCCAGACCCTGGGAAGAGTTATTCAGTGCTGGACCCCAATAGCTCTTAATATCAAAAGCTTGTTTTTCTCCAGATTATCTTTTATTCTTCATTTTGAATACATTCTTGACTCTTAAACTATATTACTTTGGTCTATGTGTCTGTCTGTTTGTGTGCCGGTTATATGTGTGCAACAGTACATGTATGCATGTATGGATAAAGAAAATAGTGTATACACACACATACATACACGTGCGTGTACCTGCACATAATGGCATTCAATTCTAATATAAGGAAGAACATAATTATATTGCTTTTAAGTAGAATTGGAGATGTTAATTCGTTAAATTAGCCAGTTTCACAAAGACAAGTCTCATGTGTGTTCTTTGTATATAGAAGATAGGATGGGAGGGGACATGAAAACAAAAGGAGGAATGTAATGGAAAGATAGGAGGAATACTATGGGTAACACAAGGGTTACATTGTATGAAAGTGTTTAAATGTCATAGATGCATTACTCTGTGAAATCATCATGCTAATAAAATTTAAACAATAAAATAAAGGCAGAGCATACCTACAGAGAAAATTTATAAAATATTTGGGTGATTTTTATTTTCCCATAATTTAAAGGACCAAGGTTATCTCCACAAACTTTACAATTCCAACAGTATGTTTGATTATGAGATAAAAATACTATCCAAAATGTATATTCTCAGAAAAAAAATGTTTGGTATCATTAATGCAGATTATCCATAACTGTCTCCTATAATATTTTGAAACTCAGATGTCCAAGTGATACACACAAATAAAGAAACTGCTTTCTCAATGACCAAAATTCTCTACTCTCTTGTAAGAAAAAAGATACTCTCTACTTTTATAAACATTCCTCACAAAAGTTCTAACTATAAGAGCATTCTTGAGATACGTACCATTAGGAAAACTTACAGAACCATTCATTTTGGAAGGTTGTTCCCAGCATTTTCACTTCAAGTTCAACTTTTAAACATACATCAGATTCTTTGTTTTTCAAAATATATGAGCTATATGTAAAAGAAAATGTAAAATTCTGGGACAAACTGGATTGCCATTGATTCTGGAAATCTTAGACTACATGTAATTCTTTATTTTATTTTGTAGATGAAAGCAGTATAGGAATGGTCTTTGCAAAGAATACATATCTAATTAGTAACATAACCCAGACTCTTATAATAATAAATCCTTTCTATAGAATCTGCAGTACTAGTTAGTTTTTTATCACTTACTTAACACCAAGTAAGTGTATGAGTAGGGAGCTTCAATTGGGGGATTTCCCAGCATAGACTGAACTGTGGACATTTCTGTGAAGGATCAATTGTTTGTTGATGTGGGAGGGCTTTCTGTGAGCCATGCTACCTCTGGACAGGTGGTCCTGGCTTGTACAAGAAGACTGGCTGAGCAAAAGGAAGCTAAAGGGACAGTCAATAAGTTTCTCCATGGGTTTTGCTTCAAGCCCCTGCTTTGAATTCCTGCCTTAACGTCTCTCAGTGATGGACTGTAATTTGTAAGATGAAATAAAAAGGTCCTTTTATCTTTAAGTTGCTTTTGGTAATTGTGTTTATCAGATCAACAGGAAGGAATCTAAGACAGTCCAGGGAAATTGGATAAAATGGGATTGTTGCAATACAAGACAGGATGCTACAGAAGAGGTGACAATAGTAATAGTACTTGAAAACTTAGGAATAGACAAACTAATCCCTTCACTCTTTTTTATGTTTTTACATTCTGTAGATAGCTCTTTCCAGTTGGATGGAGAGGCATTTCAAAATGTTTGATTTAATGATGGGGGAGGAAGTATGTGTGGTAGCTTAGGGATTTCTTCTCAGCATAAGGACTTTTAATTTTTTTAGGAAACAAATATTTCATTGATTATCCACCATAAAGTCTATCAGTTTTCAGTATCTTCTACAGGCAAGCTTTCTCAACCCTCTTGTTTTCTTACTACTCCATTTAACTGAACAACTAAGCATTTCTAGACATTTAAACAAAACTAGTAGTATGACCAAGAAAGATAAAAATGAGAAGAGAGCTTCCTCTAGAATAAACTGGTACTTTGGGAACCACAAAGCAGCCTACAAAATCAAGTTAAGATTTTAGGAATTTGGTACATTTAAAGATATGTCCACAAAATAATTTATATTCTAAAGAAATAGAAAAATCACCATTCATGTTTTCATAAAAAAAGATCCATATGGAGAAGAGCCAAGGTCTATCAGAAGTCACATGAATGAGCTTAGAAGCAAGTATAAATCCATATAAATCCACATGGTAGTCATATGTGTGAGGCTATAAACTGATCTCTCATGGGAAGCCTTGAGATGACTGCAACTCTGGCTTATATCTTGATTGCATATTTTTGTGAGGTTTAGACCCAGAACCACCCTACTAGGTATGTATTTGGAGGTTTTGCCCACAAATACTGGGGCTAATAAATGTTTGTTGTTTAAGTTTGGGAATTACTACACATTTACATAAAACTAACAGTGATTCAAGTAGAAAGTAGCCATTTATATAAGAAGAGGACACTTTAATTAAAGAGTGATGGGTGATGTGCCTCTGTGTGTTTACTTGGGTTTGAACAGCTGTGGGATGACAGGGCCACAGGAGCTGGGCAAGACACAGGAAAAGTTCTAGCTACAAATCGTGCCCAATATGGGGCACGATCACATGACCCTGAGATTAAGAGTCTCATGCTCTACTGACTGAGCTAGCTAGGCAGGACACAGGAAAACTTATGGCAACGGAGAGAGTTTTTTTGAAATTGAATTATAATGTCATATTTGACATGGGGTAGCAAGATTGAATTCTAGAAAAAAACAAAGAGACAAATTAGGGAAGAAGTAAGAAATTCAGTTTCTAACATGTCATTAGTAGAAAATGCACACTTTTAAGAGATATAGAAAAGACAAGTATCAGGAGAATTAAATGAGCATTGTTCTATTGAAAGGGCCTAAACTTTATTAATTTGAATGATGAATTATTAAATTGAAAGGACAAATCAAAAGGAAGGAAAATAGTGAATTTGAGAAACCTAAATTCCTTGGAGCTCCCAGAGAAAAGGAAAATAGGTTCCAGACAAAGGATGAAAATTGCTTTTAATATGCACTACACCAGGTAGTAGTAATCAGTGATGTGAAATGATGCTGTTGTGTCCTTAGTGAAAGTAACTTCACTACAGATTTCTACACCCAAGTGGTTTAACCTTGAATTTGACTTAATTGTGTCAAAACCCACCAAATATCAGTGGCTTTAAAAGTTCAAAGTATATGATATTCAGAGACCTAGCATTTTCTATTTAATTTTTTGCCTGGTTAGAACTATGATTGTATTCTGTAAGATGATCAAATTCATATTCTAGGTGTCAAGCTTCAAGAAGTAATGAGAAAGAAGAGGACAGATTGTTCATGTGAGCTGCATCTTCTAGACATTTTAAAAAAGCAAACACATTATAGTGCTTCTTATATTCCATTGGCAAAATATACTTACATGAGCTCCTGACCAATGTCTTTCTCTAGCTAGCACTGTAACCAGTTAAATACTTTATGATTATGGTAGAATAGAAAACAGACACTAACAGACTATTAGTAGTATTTACCGCATAGCTATGTTTTAAATGTGAGAGTAGAAAATACTAGGTGATACTCAAGGACAAAAAAAAAATCACTTCTCCAGAATCTGTCTTTGGAATGTAATATAGGAATTTAAGCCATCAAACCAAGAAATGTAAATAAAGAGGGAGTATAAATACACTAAATCTTTTAAAAAGACTCTTGTCTTTTAAAAAGAAGTTTTAAAAACTTGATTTTGTGATACAGAGTAGATCTTCTGATACAGTGGAGATAGAATAAAAAAATGGAAGACTTTATAAGGAATGATTTCAGAGAAAATGAGACTTCTTTGAATTTCATGCCCTTGAATTCTTAGTATCTGAGCAATGTTAAGTAGACTCAGTGGATTGAATATATGTAATAGTGATAAAGAAAGAAGAGGTCATGAATTTGCCAGAAGAACGTGGAAATGAGAGGAGTTGAGAGAAAGAAGGGTGGAAATGATAGAAATACAGTTCTCATGTAACAAGTTGTCGAAAGTGAAAGAAAGGAAGGAAGGAAGAGAAAGGAAGAAAAAGAAAAAGCAAGTAACAGAGGAATAAAGAAAGAAGAGAAGGGAAGGCATCTGAATGTCCAAAAAAGGAAAAAAAGAAAATATAGACAGATGATGTTCCAGTAGGTATCTAATTAAAGTATGGGGTTCTTTTGAATGCAGAAAAGGAAAGTTTGTGGTTATTCACATCTTTGTTTGTTTTAGAATAGTCTTTTTTGCCTAATATGTTACCGAGTAAATTAACCTAAAGGCAATGTCATATAAAAGGGAAAATGTCCTTAAGACTCTGCTGCTGTACCTTTAACTGTCATCTGTTTTGTAAGGAACATTCTTCTTGGGAGAATTGTTCATTGGTGTGTGTATGATGAGCAGAATATTCTACATGTTTGGCACTTAATTTACTGTTAAATGAAGGGATGAATTATACAGAGCACCAGATATAGATCAATGAAGGATGCCCTGGAAAATAAAAGGAGTCATTCAATGTGTTTGGCATTCAGGGGCAGGTAAATACAGATACACCCACACACATTGATTGCTACATTATGCCCTCCAGATTAGTCATTTGAAATGAGAACATTAACTGGCTGCAGTGCCTAATTTTTAACACAACTATGAAGACACAAAAGAAGGAACCCAGAATACTTTCCTAAGTTACAGCAAAGCACTCAAAAGCTATTCACAAGATCTGTGAATGTGGACAATGACCACCTGCCACTCATTAGCTACAAATATTCTAGTTCTCTCATGTGTATGAAAATGCAATTTTTGAGAAGGAAATGGAGAGGAATTCTCTATCTGTATGGATTTCTCTTTGAACTGCTTTCTGCCTCCTTAAGGTCAGGAAATCCACTATGGGATGGCCCCATTGACACTTCAGAGAATGCCTGAAGTTTATTGAGGGCAATATGTCTTTCTTATCCATTTCCAGGGACTGGACAATTATTCGAATTTCCTACTAACGTTACATGGGGACCTGCTGGAAAGAAAACACCTAAGGGATTATATATCATAGGAGATGCAGCACCCATGCAAAGGAAGAAAAGGAAGATATGTTCATGTTGCAGGTAAGCATCACTGATGTAGAAAATTCACAACTTTGAGATCCTGGTTAATTGTGCATTGTAAGTTATCTGCTTTTCAAATTACTTTAGAAGCAAACTCAAATAGAGAGCATCATCATAGCTTAGGTCGAAGGTAGCACATTAGCTTTGCCACTGCCCTGCTGATTTAATTGGCCCAGTAAGCATGCTTGAGGTGTTTGGGATTGTAATTAAAGTTGTGGCTCCTGGAAAATCCTCCGTCTGTTATTATATTTTTTTCTAAAATAAACTCTCCTAGCTCACCAAACTTGTGGGGCTAATTAGAGCCTAATTAAAGTTACTTGTTTCTATTTTAAAATCTGTCCACTGAGAAAGCCTCAAGGCAGGAGGGAACATATTTTTAAATTGACAGTTCTAAAAATGCTTGCCACTCTGGTCCCTGAGCTGCATTGCTCTGATTCATGCATTGATTTATTTCCAATGAAAATGAAGGCCTACCTCCTTTTTTCCTTGAAGCTCTGCACCACTCTCAGCCCCCTCAGATTTAGCTGTGTAAAAGGATTTGTTTGATGAACAAACAAGCTTTCTTTGTTATGCATCTTCCAGCTGACCCCTGCACTCAGAGGGGAAGTTGTCCAGGAAAATGTTCCTGACAAAATCAGGGCCAGAGAGCACAGGAATCAGTAAAACATTGAATCCACAAAGGAAAAGGGCATAATGTCTGTGGATGACTTATTCTAGATGTGTCTCTGGGTGCTTTGTACCTGATTTTACTTCAGTGTAAAGGATAAACTGATGGACTAAGTATCTTGTACAGTGTATTGTACGAATATAGAATTAGGAAATAAAGGCATGTCAAATTATGTCCCTGAGTACCAGCCTCTCCCCTTGAGCATCTTTCTCTGCAAAATGGAGTGATAATACCTAGGTTGCCACTTACCTGAGTTGGAAGGTATATATAGATGAGGGATCTGAAAGCTTTTTACAAAATGTAAACTGACTTTCATAGATTGGTCTCAGAAGAATTGTGTTCCTTTTAATATCTTTAATTATTAACCTTTTTCAGGATAATGCTTTTATATACTTTATGATAGAGCCAACTGAAACACAAGGCTTAACCTGCTTCCCTTGGCCCAAGTATTCTTTTTATAAGGGAACACTCTGTTATATGTTACTAAAATAAGGTTAGAACATAAGTAAATGAGCCAATATGATTGGAGCTTGTATCTTTTTTTTTTTTTTTTTTTTTTTTGGTTTTTCGAGACAGGGTTTCTCTGTGTAGCTTTGCGCCTTTCCTGGAACTCACTTGGTAGCCCAGGCTGGCCTTGAACTCACAGAGATCCGCCTGTCTCTGCCTCCCGAGTGCTGGGATTAAAGGCGTGCGCCACCACCGCCCGGCTGGAGCTTGTATCTTAATCTTTCCCTGGCTCCTCTTTTTATGTGACCCTGCTTTTATGTGTGTATGATTTATATTCCTGTATGTCTGTGTGTGTAAATGTGTGCCTATAGAAGTATGCACACATATGTACATCTGCATTTGGAGGCCAGAGGTTGATATAAGTTGTGTTTTTCAATTACTATCCACCTTATTTTTTGAGACAAAGACTCTCACTAACCATGAACTTTACCAATGTAGCTAGACTGGCTGACCAAGAAGTCCTTGGGATTCTCTTATCTCTGCACCTCTAGTACTGGATTACAGGTGCATATAGATATGTGTCTGACATTTTACATGGGCATTAGGAATCTGAATGTAGATCTTCAGACTTACACAACAAACACCTGAGACTGAGCCATACTCCATCCCCTTGTAACCTTAAATTACTAACAACTTAAACAAGACATGCTTATTTAACAGAAATGTCTCTAATAGGCATATATATTTGAACACTTGGTACCTAGTTGGTGTTTGTGGAGTTGTCTTATTTATTTTTTCTATTGGCATGAGAAAACATCATGACCAAAACAACTTATAAAATAAAGTGTTTAATTTGGAGCTTATAGTTTCAAAGGGTTGAAGTCCATGACCATCGTGGCAGGTAGCATGGCAGCAGGCAGGCAGGCATGGTGCTGGAGCAGTACTGAGATCTTACATCTTGAGAGACAACCATGAGGCAGAAGGAGATAACTGGGAATGGTGTTGGCTTTTGACACCTCAAAGCCTGACCACAGTGACACATTTCCCAAAAAGGCCACATCTCCTAATCCTTCCCAACTGGGGATGAAGTTGTGACCAGCCAGCTTCTAGCTCCTGCTACCATGTCATGTTTTCCTTGCCTTGATGGACTCTGTGCCACTGGAACCATATGTTAAAATAAGCTCTTTCTTTCTTAAGGTGTTTTTGGTTTGTAGCAATAGACTATTTGTGCTCTAACAAATAAAGTTTGCCTGGGGATCAGAGGAAAAAGCCAGCCACTATATTAAATAAGGTCAGGCAGTGGTAGCACACTACTTTAATCCTAGCATTCAGGAGGCAGAGGTTCATCTGGATCTCTGTGAGTTTAAGGCCACACTGGGAACAGCCAGGTGTGGTGGCACATGCCTTGAATCCCAGCACTAGTTAAACACGGAGGTCTGGAGGTCTGTACAGACAGACAGGAAGTGATAGAGCTGGACAGAAATAGGAAGTGATGTAGCTGGGCAGAGAGAGGAAGTAAGATGGTAGGGCACAGAAAGATATATAGGCATGAGTATATAGGAAGTAGCTCTCTCTTAGGCTGAGGATTTCCTAGCGGTAAGAACTTGTGGCTTGGATTGTTCTATTCCTCTGATCTCTCAGTTTTCATCCCAATATATGGCTCTGGCTTTTTTATTAATCAGACGATTTAGCAATTTGTGTTATATTGGTTCTGGTATTTTATCTCAGCAAGAGAAAAGTAACAATATATTAAGCAAATTCTCTCCTAGGCCAATCTGATTTCTTGGGCATTTTCAAATCATACACCAAAATCTCTCTGCCTTTACTTTCTCCTTTTGCCATAGTTAATACAGTCAGAATGGACACAGGGCCTGGATGTGGGTAAGTTGAGTAAAGTATCCAGGACATAAAATTTAAGGAAACTTCCATTCTCAGTATTGTACATATGCAGAAGTAGTATAGGAAAATAAGTCCTTCTTTAGATTTATTCCCTTGGTACCCTACTCAAATCACATACCTTTTCTGTGACATACTATCATATATTTTATAATAATATATGCCTCATACATCTTAAAATGTATTTGCAAACATTTTTTGAAGGGCTACTGCTCATCAGTTTCTGGTTATGCCCTTTTTTAAATTTGGATATCTATTACTTATGTGAACGGTGGCAGTTTTATATAGTATATACCACTCTAGTACAGAATCTAGATTATAAACTAAACAAAAATAGTTACTTACAATTTATTGATTGCATACTGAAAGTCAGATCTGCAATTAGCAACTTTGCATATATCATTTCTAATCATCATAACATCTCTTTCTTAATAAGGGAACTATTACTCAGAGAGGTTTAATTCAGGTTAACAAAGTCAACATTCTTTTTACGCTAGTAGAAATGGTTTGACTGATTGTAGCAGGCAGGAGATGGATGAAATTCCCATTGGCTTTGTTAATTTGTGTCATCATGAAGAAGGCTCTAAATAAAAACCCCAGGAGTTTTAAATTACAGTAAAAGATCTCTGATAATTTGATTAGGAATGAAACTGAGATTTGAGGCTAAGCTCAATGATACGGAAGTGAAGCACCTATATTAAAAGTTTGATATGGGACTGAGATGACTCAGGGATGAAGAACACTGGCTGCTCATGCAGAGCACATGGATTCAGTTTCCAGAACCAACAGCAAGTGGCTCACAACCATATATAATTCTAGTTCTTGTTGTCAGAGTTTTATGTGGGGACCACTGGCTCCCAAATAACCACAGAGACTTATGATTAATTGTAAATGCTTGGTTCATAGGTTAGGCTTGTTATTAACTAGCTCTTACATCTTAAATTAACCCATATTTCTTATATATGCTCTACCACATGGCATTATCATTTTTCAGCACAGCATATTGATATCCTGCTTCCTCTGCATCTGGCTCACAACTCTCCATGCCCCCACCTCTCTTCTTCCCAGAGTTCTTTCAGTTTGGCTCTCCTGTCTAACCTCTTCCCATCTAGCTATTGGCCAGTCAGCTGTTTATTAAACCAATCTGAGTGACAAATATTTACAGTGTACAAAGACATTATTCCACAGCAAGTTCAATGATATCTTATGCCCTTTTCTGTCCTTTACAGGTGCAAAGGTGTGTGGTATACATACATGTATATATACATACATACATACATACATACATATATACATACATACATATTGTCTGTCATACATAGATGAACTTTTAATAAAAGATATTTGATATGTAGGGAGTGTCATAACACACTATGGATACTGTGGGACTGAGATAGGAGTTTGAAGTAGTTGAGGGAAGGTTGCTTCACTGCCAGGAGTCCCAGAACAAGTATTTGTTGGTGAGTGGAAGCTAGAAGAGGGTAATTCAGTAAAGGTCAATCATAAATATAAAAAAGTATAAATGGAACATGAGATCACATTAGAGTCCTTAAAAAGAATAGATTTATGAAATACTAGCACAGGATAGGGAGGATAATACCAAGTTAAATGTAAAGAAAATAATTTCAATAAAATAATAGAAGAAGAATCCTCAAATATAGAGATATCCAACTAAGTACAAAGGATACACAGAATATCAAACAGACAGGGACAGAAAATTAACTCTTTATGACACATTATAGACAAAACACTGAAAACACAGAACAAAGAAAGTTGCAAGAGAAACGGCAGAAGTCCCATATAGTGGCAGGCCCATCAGAATAACTGATAAAAACTTTTAAATCCAGAGGGGATTGGAAAAATATATCACAAGCTCTGAAAAGCCACAAGCTAACTATTAAAAATGAAGGAGCATTGAAAAGTTTCAATGATAAAAACAGAATATTAGAATTTATAGCCACTAATCCAGCTCTACAGAGGATACTGGAAGAAATACTTTAGATTGATAAAAAAAGATAAATACACCCAAGTGATCAGAGGGCAAAAATAATATCAGAATAATTAGTCAAAAGAGTGCAAAATAAGCAAACCATAGGAAATCATACAAATTTTTCAATAACTCTGATTATTGATTGTCTTAATGCCTCAGTGAAAAGACACAGATTTATATATTTGATTAGGGAAATATGATTTGTCTTTTTGCTATTTCCATGAATCATATGTCACTATTAACAATAGATATGACTTTAGGGTAACTGGAAGAAGAAGGGAATCCCAAGAAAGTGGAAACAAGCAAGTGTAGCTATTCTAATAACTAACAAAATAGATTTCAAACCAAAACTAGTCATAAGAAATAATGAAGGATAAGTCTCACTCATTAAAGAAAAACACATCCAGAGGATACTGCAATTTAAAACACATAACAACACAGCAAGTCCATTTCACAAAAGAAATAGTATTAGATCTAATGTCACATATATCATTTCTTAAACAGTGATAGTGGGTGACTTCAATACCTCATTTTTAATATCCTACTCATCATATGGAAAATAATAAACAGAAAAACACTGGAATTAAATGATATTATAAATAAAATGGACCTAACAAACATCTACAGAACATGCCACTAAATAATACACATTTTTCTCAATATCCGCTGGATTTTTCTCTAAAACTCTACCATATATTAACAAAAAATACAAGTAGAAAAAAAATGAAATACCTTCTTACATTTTATCTGACATATATCTGAGAATTTTGAAATCTTCCTTAGAATGTTTCCATATACAGAACCCTTCCTCTCCCTGATGTACTATTGTCTACTGATGGATTCTGGGGTAAGGACTGTCATTGTCCTCAGTGATGTGCTCACAGGTGAACCCACCATGCTCTAGTTGCAGGAGCCTACCATGTTCCAAGTTACAGGCATGAGCATATTCTTGGTTAAATTCAGTTGATCACTAAACAAAATATAATACATAACTATGGAAAAGGGATTTATAGAGAAGAGGGGTTTGGTAGAGATGGGAGAGAACTAAGAGATGGTCAGATGTAAGAGTCATTAACATGCATTATATACATATATGCAATTTTCAAAAATAAACTTAATTGATAAAGTGTATTAAAAACTTTTTATTTATTATTTTATTTAAGTTTTTATACAGTATATTTGATATTATTTTCCCTACCTCTACTCCTCCCAGATCCTCCCTACATCCCTACCTACCCACCCAACTTTATATTGTTTAATTCTCTAAAGAAAAGAGTAAAACAAAACAACAAAAATAAAAACAGAGAGAGAGAGAGAGAGAGAGAGAGAGAGAGAGAGAGAGAGAGAGAATCTAGAGCATATGTTTGTGAATGACATGAAAGTAGAAGGACTGTATTAGTCATTTTTTACATCACTTTAACAAAATACTTCACAGAAGCAACTTATGGGAGATTATCATGTATAATGTATATTCCACTGTAGCAGAATAGAACTGTATATCCCCATTGATTTTGAGGGTGTAGGTAACTTTGTTGAGCAAAGTACAGAAGCTAGTATGTGAAATTGGCTTTTAGAAGCTGCATTATCCCTGGCTGACAGCCAAAAAAACTAGGCTCCTGTGTCCTACAACTGTTCAGAAATGGAATCTGCCAGTAACCACAGAGAGCTTGAAAGAAGAGGGAATTATAATCCCAGGTAAATACTTTATTTGAACTTGTTCAAACCAGGATCAGAGAACACACCAAATGCATATTTTCACATATGAACTACAGAATTTGTAAACATATTTGTGCTTTTTCTCTGCTGTGCTGTTTGTGATTCATGTTAGTCATCAACAGAAAACTAACACAGATTTTGTTATTTAGAAATAGGGTACACTATTGTGTTTGCTTATAATACATGCACAAACTGTGGGGATAGCTTTGGAACTAAACAACATAAATTGTTAGGAACAATGTTGACCGAAATTAAAGGAAAGCTTAAACTATCTTTAATGTGTATTATAGTAGAATTCTGGTCATTGGGAATGTTAAAGAAAAGACTCAGAAGAAATTGAGGAAGATGTTGCTAGAAACTGGAAGAAGGATGAAATAAATTTATTGAGGTCTTTTGTGTATCTTATATTTATACCACTTCCTCAGTTTAGACCAGCAATTCTCAACCTGTAGGCACAACCCCTGTCGGAAAACTTTGCCCCCAAAAATATTTACATTATGAATTCATAACAGTAGCAAAATTACAGTGTAAGTAGAAACAAAATTAATTTTATGGTTGAGAGTCACTACAGCATGAGGAACTGTATTAAAGGATCACAGCATTAGGAAGGTTGAGATTTACTGGTTTAGACTAACCACATTGCAGAGGCTCAAAAGATACACACCATTAAATAACAAAGCTCAGAGCATAAAAATATTGCTGGCTCTAAAAAACATGTCTTTGTGGATTTTTAATTCTATCAAAATTTTTAAACCTACTCAAGGTAAACTAAGTTCATAATGACAATGAATATTTGCTTTCCAATATACCAGGTAACATGGTTAAACATATTGTTCTACATTTAATATATTAGCCTTTAGATAAAGCAATAAGACAACAGAAGGTGATCAAGGGGGTACAAATTAGAAAGGAAGAAATCAAAGTGTCTTTATTTGCAGATGATCTGACAGTATTCACAAGTGACCCTAAATATTCCACCAGGAACTCCCACAACTAATAAACATATTGAGCAAAATAGTTGGATACACATTTAACTCACAAAATGCAGTAACCTTCCTATATAGAAATGACAGACTGTGAAAGAAATCAGGTAAACAACTTTCACAATAGCCTCAAATAATATAAAATATATTGAAATAACTCTAACCAAGCAAGTGAAATATTTGTGTGATAAAATTTGATGTATCTGAAGAAAGAAATTGAAATATATACCAGAAGATGAAAAGATCACCCATGCTCATGGATAGGCATAATCATCATAGTACAAATGGGCATCCAACCAAAAGCAATCTACAGATTCAATGTAATCCCCATCAAAATTTCAACACTATTCTTCACAAATATTTAAAGAACAGCTCTCAGCTTCATATGAAAAAAAACAAAAACAAAAACAAGGATAAGTAGTAAAATAATCATGAAAAATAAAAGAACCACTAGTGGTCCGATATCCTGATTTCAAGCCACATTACAGATATATAGTAATAAAAACAGAATGATATTGGCATAAAAACAGACATGATAATCAACAAATGGTGCTGGCCAAATTGGTTGACTGCATGTAGAGGAGTGAAAATAGATCCACATTCATCACAGTGCATAAAATCCAAGTACAAATGTATCAACAACCTCTACATAAAACTGGATACACTGAATCTTATCTAGTTAAAAAATGGGATACAGACCTAAACAGGGAATTCTCAAAGAGGACTCTCAAATGGCTGAGGAACACTTAAAGAAATGTTCATCATCCTTAGCCATTAGAGAAATGCAAATCAAAACTACTTTGAGATTCCATATTACATCTGTCAGAATGGTTAAGATAAAAAACATGAGTGACAGCTCATGCTGGCAATGATGTGGAGCAAGGAGACCACCCCTGCATTGCTGGTAGGAGTGCAAATTTGTGCAGCCACTTCTAAGAGGTATAGAAGAGGTAAGAAGCTCTTAGAAGCATATTCTTTTCTAATGATAGACAAAAAGGGAATGTATCCTTATGGGAGGGGTTGTGAGGAGGAACTGGGAGAAGCAGAGGGAGGAGAAACTGTAATCAGAATATATTGCATGAGAACATAATCTGTTTTTAATAAACAAGGAAATATTAACTTTATCTTCTTTTATTTCTATTTTTGAGATCATAACACAGTTGCATAATTTTCCTCTTCCCTTTTCCCATCCCTTCTCTCCAAATCTTCACACACTCTTTCAAATTCATAGCTTTTTTCTCTTCAATCATTTCTTTCTCTCTCTCTCTCTCTCTCTCTCTCTCTCTCTCTCTCTCTCTCTCTCTCTCTCTCTCTCTCTCTCTCTCTCTCTCTGTAGCTATTCCTAAATATATAAATAACAACCTAAGAATGGGATTCTTATGACACTTACTGGCATATAAAGATTTATTCACTTAGATATCATAATAATAATTGGATTTTGAATCCCAAATGCCAGTAGTTTGTCCATTGAAACATTACCTCCCAAAGATCCAGATAGTCTCTCTGGCCCCTCATTTCAGAATAACTAAGCCATTTGCAGTGATTTTCTCAGTATCTAGCACCTCATGACACCCTCTTCAGGTTTGGTATAGTAAATTCCTTTTATAACTCCTCATCACTCAGATTATCAGGTCTCTCTCTTTTTCAACCTGTGATTTTTGCCTTGATTTCTGGTTCTCAGTAAGTCCTATATCAATTGAAAGAAGAACTGTATAGGTAAAACGTCTTCAAGCTTGTTCCTGATTCTGAGGTCTTCTAAATGCCTTTGGTCCTGCTATTGTTATTTTTCATCTTAATTTAGTTTCACTGGTTCTTCAATGATAACATAATGCATTAAAATAAGTCTTTAAATATAAGCATTCATCCATTATGGATACAGTGATTAAATATTTGGTGAGTACCTTTTTTTAGAGGTCTGAGGCATAGCAGTAAAAAATACCTATGTCCATTGATTTTAAATTCTACTAGAAATGAATATAATAATTAATAAGTAAATTATACAGTATGGAAAATAATTATAAATTATTAGAAAAACTAATATAACAGGGAATGGGTTAGGGGCTACTGAATCAGTGTTTCTATTTTGTATAGGATATTTAGGAAATGACTAAATAATAAAATGGCAATTAACTGGAAACCTAAAGTAACTGAGGGATTAAATGACAGAGACATATGGAGGACAAATGTGAACAGAAGTAATAGTTTAGTGCAAGAACTATAGCATGATTATGAAGGCATTTTAGAAAGGAAAGAGAGATTCAAAGCCCTTAAAAATGAATGATAAAGAACATTAAAAACTGAGGTTCCAGAGCAGGTTATGCAGGTCACTTGTTTTTGTTCTCAAAAGAAATTTTGATTAAAATCTAATTACATTATTTCCAACCTTCCTTTCCCTCCTTCTAACCCCTCTAATGTCCTCCATTTTCTCTCAATTCCTTCTCTGACTATTATTGTTGCACATACAGACACACAGAAAGAGATGAACACACATATATACGCACATGTTTAAATACATAAATTCAACCTGCTTATTTCAACTATTGTTGCTTGTGTGTATATTATTTCATGACTGGTCTCTTGGCATTGGATAGTTGGAGTTAGGGGGCTCATCCCTGCAGCAAATAGAGACCATTAAAGCAAACCACAAATGGTCAAAATGCAGAGATCAAGAGACTATGTGGTCCTGAACCAAAATGGTTACATCTATAACACAACTCCTGTATCTAAGGCTCAGGAAATACCTTGTAAGAGGGGGAAAAAGACTGTAAAAAATCATATGAGTTTTTCTGTGAAAATATGAAATGATGGGGAAGATACAAACATGATACCTGAACAAGATGACAGTCTAAACAAGACCTGTACAATGGTAACACCAATAGACATGTTAATATAGAAGGGGGAAATCTTATGGGGTCTCAATCCCAGGCAAAGAATTACAAGCAACTAATGATTGATGAAAGATAGAACTTTGACTTCTACTCTGAGGAAGAATACACTATTGGAAAGCATGCACTGAAACAGGAACTTTAGTTAAGAGGCATTTGCAGTAATCTGAGTGAAAACAACATTGGCTGCAATCAAAGTACTCACAGTGAAGATGGTGCTTCTACCAGTAATTAATGTCTACTTTAAACTATATTCAGTTGTGCTCTTTGGGATGATCTGCATGTTATAGACATGCACTAGATGTATGTATATGCATCTTTGATTGTATAAATGTTATAAAGGGAAAGAATGAGTCTAAATATAAAGGCTTCTGCATTGTGTTGTCAAGCCAAACTGACAAAAGTAACTGCCTCCACCCTGAAATTAGGTAACCAATAAATCTTTGATGAGGCCTCCACCTGACAGTTGAACACAGTGCATGAGAAAAAAGTTTATTCTTTCTATTCCAAAGATCAGTTTGGCATGGTGATCCAGTGTGAATAAGTAGATATGGCTTTCACTATTGTTAGAATTTTGGAAAAGTTTTAAAAACAGGTTATGGGATTCTAGTCTGTAAACCGTGCAAATAAATTGAATCACTCTTTTCTGAAGAAATATGTTGATATGAATAAAATCTTAAAAATCCCTGAACTTCAAGTTGATCTGGATTATTTTGATTCAATGCTTTTACTTGTTGCCACCAATTCCATGGGAAACCGTTTTTTTCCCCCTTAGGAAGTGTGAAACCCATTGCTGAAAACCTCTTTGATATTTAAATTACTATATGTCAAAAGTGGAAATCAAGCTGTAGCTCTTTCACATTTTAGGAAAAGAATGAGAAATGAGGAAACCTTGAGACCTCTGTATTGATCATCAAGTCTATTTAAATACTTTCCACCAAGCTCTGACTACAGCTCTGACTTACCTGCAAGAAGGGCTATGGGAAGAATTTAGCATTGTATAGCCATTACTGAACCCATTTCATCTTTTACTCTTGAGCTAATCTATGTAACTGGGAAGCAAAGCAATGCAATGAAAAATAAAACAAAAAAAACTTGGCAAGAGATAACTCAGAATATAAGAAACATAGAAACATACATTTTAGGAAAAAATAACAACTCAAAAACAAAAGGTGTGGGTTCAAATCATCAGGATTTTACTAATTTTTAAAAATACTTATTTTTGTTTTATGTGTATAGGCATTTTGCCTGCATATATGTCTGTGTACCATATGCATGTCTGATACCCATGGAGACCAGAAGAAGCTGTGGTATCTCTTGAAACAAGGTAGAGTTGACAGTGAGCTGCCATGTGTTTTCTGGGAACTGAAACTTGGTTATCTGAATGAGCAAAAAGTGCTGTTAACCACGGAATCATTTCTCCAGCCTCAATTTTACTTTAATACCATACACATAAAATCACATTTCAGTACAAATAGAATATCACCATATTTCCCCTTTTTTATTCTATTTTATTCTATTTTAATAAAAAGAAAAAAGGAAAAAGGTTATTAACATAAGAAAAACTATATACAAAAGTACAATAATTATATACCATATATATATATATATATATATATATATATATATAAAAGTAATAAATACCTAAACAATGTCTAGTCCATTTGTATTTGACAAATTCAGAGAAAATAATTCCATTATTGATCCTATTTTGGTAAGTCCAAAATGAACCTAATTCACTTTCTCTCCTAACTAATCTTCAGCTATAACTAACTAATCTTCAACTCCCTCAGAGACCCAAGAAGGAAATAATATTACCTAATAAAAAATAAAAACAGGAAGTGCATGCAAGCAGCCTCCAAAAAAAAATGTGAGTTGACAGAAACAGCCAGCTGCCTGGACAGTCACCTGAGGTTTCTCCGCAGTGTAGGGGCATCATCTTCAGCCTATAGGCTTAGCATATCTGACAGACTCATTTGTGAAGTAGGACATACACAAGGTCAATAGTTCGATCTCACATTGGGTGAGAGCAGTCCTTGTACCAGAAACACCTGAATTCCACTAGTGTCCTGTCATGATTCAGGATTTTAAATTCTGGAAATTGTTGATGTTTTTTTAATTCAGCTGTCCATTCTTCTTGGCTATGTGTGTATGTGGCTTCATCTCAGCATCCTGTTCTACTCCATATCCTTCTACTAAATGCCAGTCTACTATTGAGAGGTGTGAGTTTACTCTTCAAGAGTAACTGTTTCAGCTGTCGTTCTACTGCACATCAGAAGCCATCAGCCCACTGCCTGTTCAGCTGCCTTTGAAGAAAAGGGCACTGTACCTTTTCTGGATTGCAAAGGCCACTTCAGGGATTTTGCCATATTGTCCTGGCCTCAGAAGATGCCTTTTGATAAAGCCATAACCACACTTGTTTTGGCAAGAGTTGGTAGTCTTTGTTTCATGTCCTGTCTGTCCGTTTTGTCCTGTTGTCAGCAGTTGATTCGAGGATACTTTGTTGTCCAGTGGCTAACATTTGCCACAATGAAAGTTAACTCCATATGCAGTTTCTTCAATGCCCATATTCTCTCTGAAGTAGATTAGTACTGCCAGGAGCCGACATGTCTCATAGTCATAACAAAAAAGAAAAATTTTCTAAGTTATTAAAACATTTTAAATGCCATATTCTGTAGATCTCTGAAGGGTTTGAAGATGACCTGTCTATCTAAAATATATCTGCTCAATCT
>CABHPR010126187.1:43807-59220 GCA_902168415.1 Peromyscus melanophrys | reverse complement strand
TGGTGTGTTAGCCCCTCTGTGGTATTAAGGGAGCACTGTAAAGGTAGAAGCCCAGTGGATTTCTCTCTCCACTGAAATACCAACTAAGAAGGAGGAGGCTGGGCACATACAAATTTAGAATGCTAAACACCGATTAGTGTGGAAATCAATGAAACACAGAACAGACTCACAACAGATTAAATAAACAAAACAGAAAGTGGATTCTTCAAAAGGATAAAGAAATGATAAGCTTTTAGGTAGCCTGCTTCTGTTCACCAAAGAGAGAAAAGAGTCAGAGAAAGGATGGATTGTAACAATGAATTCTGCAGGAAAAAGAAACATGGCCAACTAAGAACGACTATGGTGAAAATTCGATGGCTCTGACGAGATGGCCAAACATATGGAAGGGCACAAATCACTAGGACAGACTTGTGAGCAAACAGAACCAAGGGCTTAAAGTGGATTTCCCAAAGAAAAGCCAAGGACAGATGCTCTGCGGGAAATCGTACCTGATATTTCAAGACAATTAATACCAATCCTTCAAGTTCTTTTTTTAAATTAGAAGGGAAAGAAATAACCCCCAACCCTTTTTACGTGACTAAAATTATCCAGATGCCCCCAAAGACAAAGGTTTTATAAGAAAACTACAGAACAGTGTCTTTAAGGGGTGCAGGTGTAAAAATCTTCAACAAACATATAGAACACAAAAACAAATTTTAAAAGATTATACCCCATGACCTAACAGAATTTACCCCAGGAATGCAAGGCTGCTTTGACATCTGAAAACTCTAGGAATGAAATGCACTATGATAAAGAACAAGCCTCCACAATTTGCTGAACAAAGCACAAAAGGTATCTGGCAGAATCCACAACTCCATGACAAAGACAGCAAACAGGAGGAGGAAGAGTTGTTTTCCATCTGATACTGGACATCTTCAGAAGCCTCCAGCAAACACTGTAAATAATCCAAAAGACTTTTCCTGCCTTAAGATCAGGGATAAGATGCTGGGTGGTGGTGGCACACGCCTTTAATCCCAGCACACTGGAAGCAGAGACAGGCGGATCTCTGTGAGTTCCAGGCCAGCCTGGTCTACAGAGTGAGTTCCAGGAAAGGTGCAAAGCTACACAGAGAAACCCTGTCTCAAAAAACCGAAAAAAAAAAAAAAAAAGAAGAAGATCAGGGATAAGGATGTTTTCATCACTTTTATTCACGAAGTAATGGAGGATCTAGTCCTACATCTAAAGAAGAAAATAAAGTCAACAGCACCTATCTTTCAAAGGAAAGGAAAACTATATTTATAGGTGACAGGATAGCCTAAGGAATCTAAAGAACTAAGAACTGACAAATTAGCAAGTTTGTAACATGCAATATTAATCTACAAAACCAATGCCTTTTCCATGTACTTGCAGTGAACAGTTATAAAGTGGAACTAAGAACAAACAGAAGAGGCCATGTTGATGGCTAATGGATGGAAGAAGCCTCCATCAGGTTCACCATTACGTAAGAATGATGTGTAATTACTGAGGCGGGCATGAAATCCCATGTCCAAGGAGCTACAGGTAACTGACAGCTGCTGGGAAAAGGACAGTCAGTTTTCTTGAAGAATGTGGGCCCTGGTATGTCAGCCACCCTCCAGTGGAGGGCCGCACATCTGAGAGCAGACGGGCAGCACAAACTAGACTTGACACGTTAAAAAAAGGTGGTGGGGGGTACACAAAGTTGCGTGGGGAGGGGAGGTGTGAATCTGGGAGGATTGGGGGGTGTGTGTGAATATGATCAAGACACATTGTATGAATTTATGAAACAACTAATTTTTTAGATTGAAAAAAGAGAATATTATTAAAATCTAGAAAAAAGTTAAAAGTGGGTTGAAATTTTTTTAAGCTGAAATTAAAAAAAAAATTATTTATAATAGCACCAAAAAGAACTATGGGGCTTGGGATGGGACTCAGCAGTATAGCACTGTCTAGTGCTCTGTGAGAGGCTCTGGGTTCCACCTCAGCACCCTTTTCTAGTTTGCTTCTCTGTTGCTATGATAAACACCATGATCAAAAGCAACTTAAGGAGGAAAGAATTTATTTCATCTTACTAGGTCACACACCAACACTGCGGAAGTCAAGGCAGTATCTGGAGACAGGAACCTTGGAGGAATGCTGCTTGCTGGCTTGCTCCCCGGCTCACTCTCTCACAGGCTCAAGCTCAGCTAAGTTTCTTATACAACCCATGCCCATCTGCATAGGGATGGCACCACCCATGGTGTGCTGGGCCCTTCTATATAAATTAGCCATCATGCCGGGCGGTGGTGGTGCACGCCTCTAATCCCAGCACTTGGGAGGCAGAGCCAGGTGGATCTCTGTGAGTTCGAGGCCAGCCTGGTCTACAGAGCAGGATCCAGTACAGGTACCAAAACAACACAGAGAAACCCTGTCTCCAAAAAAACAAAAACAAAAAAATTAGCCATCATGACAATGTCCCATAGACCAGTCTGATCTAGGCAATTCCCAAATGATTCTAGATTGTGTCCTTTACAATAAAAACTAAACAGCACACATCCTCTTCCAAAGTAAAGGAAAAAAAGAATTGTGCATGTGTATAACCAAAAAATTAGGACTATGTTTAACAAAAGAAACACAAACCTTATACTCTAGAAACTACGAATCATTGCTGAAGTAATTTTAAAAGTATAAATAAATAACCATCTTGTGCTCACAGACCAGAAGATGCAATACTGTTGAGATACCAGCATTACCTGCATAGTTTCACAAGTCACAAGTTCAAGGCAATTCCAATCAAAATCCCAGTGCTTTTAAAAATGTATTTCTGGAAGAAATGAGCAAGTGGATCCAAAAAATGCATATGGATTTAAGGGACTGGGAGAAAGAAGGGTGGCACCAAGGAAGAGCTGGCCGTTATTTTTGGAGAAGTGAAAACTCTCCACTTGACTTTGGTGATGCATTCATAACTATGTGTGTACTGGAAGTCATCGAGCTGGACAGTACGTGAGTTACAGACAATTAAACAGGTACAAACCAAACAGATCATGTGTATCTGTATGAAATTAAGCTTGCGTGTAAGACCGCCTCTTGGAATTCTCCTTACACAGGTAGGAAGCTGATATGGGGGGGGGGGGGGGGGATGGGATGGGATATGGTGTCAGAAGAGTGACAAGGCCAGCTGTTTAGAAAGCACTAAGCAGCCAGTGAAATAGGAGAGTTTCTGTCTCTGAGGTAAGGCCGCACTGGGACAGAGCTCCACCCGGTGTCACTGGATGAGAAGAGTAGTAACTGAGGCCCTTTGTGTACCTGGCACCTAGGCTACTCAGAAGCGTCTGAAGTGGGAAACAAACCCAGACTTTGTTTTGAAGACCTAAAAGTCACTTAAAATTTGAATCTCAAATCTGCTTCTGGAAAGCCCCTCCTGAGGGAGTCGGCACTTCACAGTGAGTTAGGAAACCAGAACAGGTGTTTCATGAATCCAGACAAGGGCTGAGGAGGAAGCGCAGTCTGTAAGTCAGGCAAAGCTGGAAAAATGAAGGTCAAAACTAAATTAGGGTAAGTCCTAGGGAAAAGTCAGGAATGCATTCCCTCATCCAAATCCACAAAGCAACGCAAACTGAGTAAGGACTATGAGGGAAAGAAAAGCCAGGGGTGTCACACAAGGAGCTAGAGGCCAGGCAGCCTAGCCCACAGCCTAGCCCAGAGCCTAGCCCACAGCCTAGCCCACAGCCTAGCCCAGAGCGTGTTCTCCAGGGTTTCCAAAGCAGCTGCTTGCAGTCTCTTAGCACCTTCTCAGTGTGATAACACTGAAGAAGTCCCCACACCAGTCACTGGTGTCCCTTTTCTCTTTGCAGAGATGAGGAAATTCCACCAGGCCTTGTCCTTTGGCCACAGGCAGAGGGAACCGAAGGGCTCTGAGGGGCAGTGCAGAAATGAGTGACCTTTTCCCGGCCCTGTCCTTGCCCTGCACCCGCCATCCTCCTGACTAGGGAAGACTCAGGCCTAAGAAGGCAACAGCCCTCTGACCCATAGTCCTCTAATGAAACCAAGTCCCAAATTCAAATCCTGCAAAAAACAAAGATGTGCTAAAGGGCCATCTCTCAACTGCTGGCAAATTATTCATTGTCCTTATAGATGGTTTGGCTAAGAAGATTTTTAAAAGATGGGGAATCGCTGAAGAAATGAATGCCCATGAGCTCTGGCTATAGACAGTGGCTGCTGATTGTTGCCTAATGCTAGGAATCTCATGATATATGGAGTGAGAATCCACAGACCGGCACAGCGAGCAAAGAGCTGAGGGAGGTGGCCCAGCACTGAGAGGAGAGATCTGCTGGAGTTATGGACAGTGGGGAGGTGTCTCTGCTGACATGGTCAATTAGTATACTAATCTGATTTCACATGGGCAAAACGTGGCCTGTGCTTGTCTCCTTGCCCTTAAACATTCTCACAGCCCTTCCCGTCCCACGGTCCCCAGCTGAGAACATCGAGTCCCATACTTCTCTCCTGAGTAGACACGGGCCCTGCGAGGGAGTGTGTAGGTTTTGGTGTTTGCTCCTTTCCGGAGAGGGTCATCCAGGGGTGACTGGCCGGGAGGATCCTCCAGGGGGTTCCAGTAGCTCTGCTCACACATGCCCCGTAACAAGATTTCTGCCAACTGCCTGGCTATTGTCTGGGAACACAAAGGAAGAACAGCATGATTATTAATCTGTTTTCTATCATCCACTCCATCATTATCATCAGCTGTCACTATGTGTGAGACGCCATTGCAAGACTCAGCATGTAAAAGAGTCAGAATTAAATGTTTACTTCTATATGAAAATCACACCCATTTATGGCAAAAGGAAATATAAGATGCTAAGATATTTGAACACTTTTTAAAAAGATTTATTTTTAATCATGAGTAAGTGTGTTGGGGGATATGTATACTCAAGTGCAGGTGAGGCCAGATGCCTTCATCCCCATGGGGCCAGAAATCCTGGGGGTTGTAAGCCACCTGACATGTGTGGGTGCTGGGATCCCAATTCCAGTCCTCTGCAAGGGCAGTACCTGCACTTAACCACTGAACCATTCTCCAGCCCATGAAGAGTTGCTTAAGAAAGTTCATGCACTTCCAATACTGCCTTGTCTACATTACACGTTACATAGGCTTTAGACCTCAAACAACTAAACACGTAGCTAAAAGCCTTTCCTAAGAGCTCTTGGGTGAACTGCAGATGTTTTCATCACCCTATAGCAGCTGCTTGCTACAGCTCAAACTCAGAGAAAAGTCAGGACTCAACTTCAATGATGCTATCTCCAGGGGTGGGGGGGTGGGGGGGGAGGGACACTTAACATGGTCAGATGTACACTGTAGATACTCAAAATGTCTTCATTCCCAGAAGAACTAAAGACCAGCATCCTGAGTCACGCTACCACCAACAGGATGCAGCACTTGGGTAGTGGGGTGCCCTGCTTTCAGTCCATTTGGGACCTCCTGGCCCAGAAGTGCAGAAGCCAGCTGTGTAATAGGGAAGGCAAAGTGAAGGCTGTAGCTTCTGATGAGAAAGAGCTTTTTACAAAGCTGGTGGGTATTTCTCACCTCCCTGTGAAAACCCAGAAACACCCGGACCTTCTCCTTCTAGCCAGCGCAGATGTTTTGCTGAGTCTCTGCAATGCCACTGGCTAGAACATTACCCCACAAGTGATATGTAAGAGGAATGTATATACTAAGAAGGGTCTTGTTGATAAAGGCATATTGATATTCTTTTCTGCCCTCCCCCACTCTGTGTGTGCACATACATGTGCACATGTCTCCCCGCCCCCATTTTCAAACAGGATCCCTGCATCCCAGGATATTCAATCTATAATCACCCAGAGCTGCAAAATAAAACTTCAGGAAATGGGGTTTTCCATCAGGTTTTGTGTTCTTTGGAAGACACAAAGAGTGCTGATGCTCCCTGAGAATGAGCTTTTAAAATAATGTGTTCCAGAAGAGAACTTTGCTAGGCTTCATCCATATGAAACTTCCTAAAACTCCCCAAGGAAACTTAATGCAACCAAATCATTAGCTTGGTGGCTTCTGAGAACCACTGGGTAAAGGCAAATTTTCTTGATTATGCCTGTGTAGAACCCACTGCCTTTAAATGTCTATAAAAATGTGAAAATAAATGAACCCAGATCATCCCCAACTGAGCCATTTGTATAGATCTCATAAGAACACAATTTCCAGGACCTAAACAGCGCCTGAGCCGTTTCCCTGGGCCTTCCATTACTGCTTCATTTTGATCTCACTGCAGTCATAGGAGCTAATGGCTTCTGCTGGAAGCTTCGGATGTCAGTATCACCCTCCACTCACTGTGGCCGTGAGATAAACGTTAAAAGAGAAAAATGAATAAAGAACCTCTCTCTCTTTCTCTCACCTCCCCCAGCCCCCATGCACTACGAGGCTGTTTTAAAGGGTACATACAATCCAATGGCATTTAGTACATTCACAAGGTTGTGCAATCCTCACCACTATCTAGTTCCAGGACATTTTCGTCACCCCAAAAAGAAACCCTATACCCTTAAGCTGTGGCTTCTCATTTTCCCCCTCTCAAACCCTCAGAACCACTAATGTGCTTTCTGTCTTTATGGATTTGCCTATTTAGAAGATCTCACAGAAACAGATACAATATGGGCTTTCTGTGATCAGCTTCCCTTAGGTAGCACAGTATTTTCAAGATGCACCCTTTTACTGTTGAACAAGACAGACATGCCCCATTTTGTCCACACATTCAGCTTGTTTCCAGTTTTTGGCTGTTAGAAATGAACATTCACATTCAAGTTTGTGTTTGAAAACTGTTTAAACTCTTTGGCAAAAGTACCTAGGAGTGGCATGCTATGAATATATTTTAAAATATAAAAGTATAGCTGGGCGTTGGTGGCGCACGCCTTTAATCCCAGCACTCGGGAGGCAGAGGCAGGCGGATCTCTGTGAGTTCGAGGCCAGCCTGGGCTACCAAGTGAGCTCCAGGAAAGGCGCAAAGCTACACAGAGAAACCCTGTCTCGAAAAACCAAAAAAAGAGAGTAAAAAAAAAAAAAAAATATATATATATATATGTATATAAAAGTATTTATGTTTTTGCTATGCTTTCACAACAAATCAAGTTCACAAAACAACTTTACCATCTCATAAGTACATCATCCATTTGTAATTATTATCTAAAGTAAGAAGAATCATATAGTTATAAAATAGATTCCTTGGCCCTGCCACAGACCTGCTCCATTGGAATTCCGGAGCTGTAAGTGAGGACATGTATTTGTTTGGCATTTCTCAATACATTTAAGGATGCAGATCATTGACAGATCACTTGACTAAAACCAAAACCACATGTGGTAGTTTGAATGTAATTGGCCCCCATAAGTTCATAGGGAGTGACACTATTAGGAGGTGTGGCTTTGTTGGAGTGGGTGTGGCCTTGTTGGAGGAAGTGTGTCACTGTCCGGATAGGCTTTGAGATCTCCTATGTTCAAGATATGCACAGTGTCTCAGTTGATTTCCTGTTGCCTTTAGATAAAGATGTAGAATTCTCCAGTACCATATTTCTAGCCGCCATGTTCCCCTCCATGATAACAATGAACTAAACCTCTGAAACTGTAAACAAGTCAGCTCATTAAATGTTTTCCTTTATAAGAGTTGCCATGGTCATAATGTCTCTTTACAGCAATAGAAACCCTAACTAAGACTCCACATTTCCTCAGATGATTTTCATACACTCCTTCAGTTCAGTACTCAATGGATTAGAAATGGTTTAAGTCACCTGATGACCCCAATAGCTGAGAGCAGAGGCACACCTTCATTCAGAGTGACATAAAGTGGGAAATGTCTCCCCATGTTAACAACACCAGATGATGGCTGAAACATCCCAGGGCAGTTCCAGCTACCACATAGACTTGAGGAGGCTCCTCCCTGCTCCTCAAGAAAACAATGGAAGATATCTGTCTATCTGTCTGTCTGTCTATCTTTGAGGGTCAACACAAATGCTCCATTTTGAAACACCACCCTTCTCAGTATGCTTCCAAAGCAATTTAAATTGATCAACTGAAAAGCCTCATGGAATTTTGAGAATAAGTGAATTTGAGAGAAAAGATATCTGCAATAATTTTCATAGGTATAATTGCAGGTTCTTATGCCTTAGAGGACCCTAAAAATTCAAAATGCTTTATCTGAATATAAGTAAACCAATATAGAATATTAAAAGCCTGATAACGTCTTGATGGGGAGAGAGAGAGAGAGAGAGAGAGAGAGAGAGAGAGAGAGAGAGAGAGAGAAGTTACTTATCTAGTTCAACCACATATTCTAGAAAAGCTTTCTGTTTAGCTGCCTAGCCCCATAAATCGTAGTTCTACATCCTAAAACCTTGGAGATACCCAAGTGAAGCTCTCTCTGCATTTCCCATGATCTGATTATCTTAGCCTTGTCCGAATGAACATTCCTAACAACAATTAAGGACAAACATGGGTAATAGAAGACAAAATGCAGATTTATATAGGGCTGTCACATTAATTGTGACATAGAACATTTATCAGTACAGTGAGCACTAGGCCTTCACTTGATGATTGAAGTATACAGAGTTTATACAAGATAGACATCTTTTGTACTTCTCTTTTAAGTTTTATGGTCATATCATTATCCAAACAGTTAGTACTTGAGGATCTCACCTGCATGTCCTACCATGGTTAATGTGAATTAAAAGCACACATCTGACCTCTTCTACACATGGGCATCCAGGAGGGCCTTATCCCACGATTTTTAGGATGCAAAGTGTACACTTCAAGAGAGAACACAGACCACAGGACAGCACTGCACACTCACAAAAGATAACGAGTGCTAGTTAGTTTGTGGAGAAAGCTGTGGGGTGGGATGTCAAATGGGGTAGCTACTTTGGGAACAGCATCTCCTCCAACTGTTGAACACAGAGTTTTCATATGGCCCAGGAGTTCTACTCTGAAGTACAGAGGACGAAAGAAGACATCTGTCCACTCAAAACCTGCACACAAATGTTCTCACAGAAGCATTAGTCCTAACAACCGAACTACCCATCAACTGAAAAGAGACTGGGTGGATAAAATGTGTGGACCCAGAAAACAGAAAATTACTTGGCAATGAAAAGAAAATACTGAGGCAATATGAAAGAATCTTAAACATATTTATGCTAAATGAAGGGGGCCAGTCACAAAAGACTATACTGTATAACTGTTTACGTGAAATGTTCAAAACAGGCAAATCCATAGAAACAGAAATGGAATTAGTGACTGTCAAGAACTTGGAGAATGAAAGAATGGGAACGGACTACTAATGAGTTTGGGGTTTCACTAAGTGATTACAATGTTCTGAAACTAAATATCAAACATGCTGAAACACCCAACTGTGCTCAGAGTGGGTGAATTACTGCTTACCCACAGTCTCACGTGGCTGTGTGTAATGCAAACATACATGGACTGGTCCTCATGCCTGTCCACTTACCATTCGCAGGTTCTGTGTCGTTCTTGTTTCCACTGCTCTGAGAAGCTCCCGAAATCTCCCCACTCCTCTCGTCAAGTTCCTGTGTGCACACAGAATTCGACAAGGTTTCCATCTGGCATGCATTAATATTAAACATTTTATACACAAATTTCAATGCATTTTTGTCTATATAAAAGCTGTTGGCTAGAATTCAAGTAAATGATTATTCTACACATACCTGTCTGTCTTGGAGCAACTGACCTAACACTAATGATTTTTGTGTTTGTGCCTTTCAGACTAAGTAAAATTTCCTCAAGGAGACAAAAACCTAAAAATCAGTTCCGGGGGAAAGAAAAAAAGGTAAGCTATGTCTCACAAGAGTCTCTTTTCAAACGCACGATGGCCTCCACTAGAGTGGTACTGGAGTCTGCACTTTCACTCAAAAGGGAGATGGTGACCCTGGACAGTGAAGGACTGTCATCAGCAAGGCACTGCATGCAATGTGGGTAAGGCTTCTGGCTGAAAATTCCTGAGTAGGAGAAAGAGAAAAGGTATGAAAAAAGAGAGATGGCCTCCCTTAATCACTCCAAGTCTTTCAGAACAGAAATCACTGCCTAGTAAGTCCATCGCATGAACCCTCCAACTCTGAACTGACAAAAAGAAGCAGAGGCCAAAGGCCCTCTCTGAGAGTCCCTGTGTACTGACTGGTGCCTGGGCTTCCTGGGTGAGATCAGAACACATTCCACTCATCATCCTATGTGCTCCACAAAGACATGTCGAGTGACATATTTCACTGAGGACAAATACGTTTTTAGAACATCCTGGCCAATATATCTTCCCAGAACGCTGGGTCTGGCCTCTTTGCCTGGGAACACCTCCCAGCCATTTCCTTTACATTGAGCACTGCCGCCATCTATGACGTAACTCGGTGATATTTATAACATGCTCATTAGAACACATCTCATCTTTCCAGAAACCCACAGAATAGGTCAGCAGGTGCAATACTGCCAGCCAGCCTCCGGAGGCTGTGTCAGACAACTCTTGTTTGGATGGCATTTTAAACCATGCAAAGGTATGAGATAAAAATGTGGCTTCTGCAAGATGCAAGCACCACGAGGGGGACTGAGTCCTATCTTATGCCATGGGACTTCCCAGAGTCCTCATTTACAGGAACAGCCCAGAACTTGAAGACAATGGCTGACTGGCCCAGTAAGTAAATACTCCAAGGCCCCCTCATCCACACAGAGGAGATGGCAGAAGGTCAGACACTTTGTGGTGGCATAAAGAGAGAAGCCTGTGTTCAGGACTCTATCAGAGACATGAACAATAATTAGGGAATAGGCCTTGGGACATGCTAGCTACTCTGCCTGCCCCTTCACTCATTTTTATGAGATTCCTGTTCATGGGCAACAACGTCCACTGCTCTGGAGTAATGTGGGAGGGAGGAAACAGTCACAGCTAAAATGGGATGGGAATGGCTATGGTAGCTAATTTTATTTCCAAATCACCCATTAAACACCCACTGTGGACATAAAGGGTGGCACTCTGGACTGATGACATCAGGGCATGTCTGACGCACTGTCACTGGAGAGACCCTGATAGACCCTCATAAAGAACTGCCTCGCCATTGTGGAAATTAGACCTTGAACAAGCACATAAAAGCTAAAGATTATAACTGTGGGGAGGCTACAAATAGGACCCGGTCATTTGGGGCGTCTCCTGTGTCCTCTTTGCGGAATGAACTATTTATAGAGTTACAGAAGCACAGAATTTTCTAGCAGAAATGATCCAACACAATCTAGCTTCCATGGAAGTGAAAGGGCTTGCTCAAGTTCAAAGCCTGGCAAGAGAGCAAGCTGGGAGCTTTCCACCATGCTGCTACCACCACGGGCTGAAGAACCGTCGGCTCTAAAGCAGAAGTGACTCTAAAGCAGAAGTGACTCAAGAGTTAAGAACAACCGAATCCAAGAGCTCAGGCGGGGCGAGGTTTGTGCCGTTGCTATGCAAAAGACCTCACACGCACAAACAGCATAAATTCTGTGTTCTGGTGGTGACAGCTAAGAGATGCTCCCAAGGTACTGGTTCAAACTGGAAAGCACATCCACTAGGCCAGGTGAAGAAGTCCTGCACTTGATGATTATGCCCTCAGCTAGCTGATACACGATGGCTAGAGAAACCCAACTCCCCTTTCTGGCTGGCTGTGGTTCCTCCCATGCAGGACGGAGGCCCTCTGCTGGAGGAACACACAAATCTCCAGGACAGAAGGAGGCTGAGCCTGAGGGAAACCAGCTAGCAATATGACTGACTCCCTAGGAAGCCTTTGGAGTGGGTGTAAGCTGTCTCCAGCTCTTCCCAGCTTGTCCCTGGGCCATGTTCAGGATTCAGAATCGAGCTCTCCTCAGCTCAGAAGAATTCTGCTCAGAAACAAAGAATCCGGAGCAGCTGCAGAATGGAGCAGGCCTGAGGCCGTGGCTTGTTCAAATGAATGTGGTACCCTGGAAGGACAGCAGAGAAGGGGTACCACATTTTAAATATTAGAAAGGGCCACAAGCACCCCAAATACCAAGTTCTCAGTCAACGGTCAATGACAAACATTTTAAAGTCACATATCACTTGACCAATCACTTCCAATTTTCCAGTGAACAGAAAAAAAAAAAAACAAAAAAACAAAAAACGTAAGCTAAATGTTTAATCATGACAGCAAGGAAGAAAAAGGAAATCAGCCTGCAAGAATTATATTCTAAATGCCATGAAATCACCCAGTATGAGGGAAATGAACAAAATCCACATGATTGCCTTCATATCTGTAAACTATTAGTTTGTCCCTAAAATGCTGAGATCCATTAAATATCACTAAATATCTAGAACAAACTGCTGCTTAAAGTTTCCACTCGAAACTGACAACTGGCCAGCCAAGGGATTTCCCTGGTTTTGAGGGTTTCCACAGACCCCTGACACGAGGTCATTTATTCCACTTCAGCGCCCTTGACTGAGACGGTGCAATGATGTCAGAGCTCATTATGGTAATGTTTTTGCCACTTTTACCAAGCAGCACACACTCTGGCAAGCTGTCAGAGCTTGGGTCGTCTCCTGCACTTTGCTTCCTCAAGCTTTCTGCGCTGGGTGTGCTTCCCTCAGGTTGGAGCAGCTCCAACAACTCGCCTAAGACCAGGGGACAGGGCCTGCAGTCATCGGGGCCAGCTGCACCTCAGCCAACGGGAAGCGATACTACTTCCGCTCTCAGTACCATGGCGGTGCCCAGCCCACAGGCAGAGCGGGTCGGCGTCCCTCAGCCTAGGCTTGGTCAGACCCACCACTTTTCATAGTGGGAACAGTCTCCTCCACCCTTCACTGGCTTTCACTTCTTCTCTCCTCCCTTTCCTATCTGCTTTTATCTTCATTCTCTAGACTCTCTGTCAGCCTACGGGCTCTACTTCCTAAGAGTCAATGTCGGCCCCACAGGTTGTCAACACAACTGGGAAAGTGCCAACTGTCTAGCAGTTGGCCCTCCCTCTTTTTATTTTTTAAGTTAGAAATTTAAGTTAGCATATAAATAATGGGCTTCATCATGACATTTTCATAAATAAATGTGATTGTACCTTGTTCTTATTCATCCTCATCCCTCTTCCAATTCTGTCCATTCTCCTCTGACTGGATCCCTCCCCCTTTCCAAATAGTGCTCCCCTTCTTTTTCCCTTTCATGATCGCTTTTCTACTTTACACACACACACACACACACACACGCACACGCACACGCACACGCACACGCACACATGCACTTAAATATGAAAGAAAACTTAGTGCTTATCTAAGTATGACTATTTTGCTTAACATAATGATCTCTAATTTCTTCCATTTTCCTCAAATGTCACCTTGTTATTCTTCACAACTGAATATAATTCCATTGTGTGTATTGATCACATTTTCATTATATAATCTTCTGCTGAAGGACAGCTAGACTGGTTCCATATCTCAGCTATTGTGAATATACCAGCAATAAACATGGACATGAAGTATCTCCGTGGCCTCGTTGACTTAAGAGGCCTTTGGGCACATATCCAAGAATGGTATAGCTGGGACATATGACAGTTCTGCTTTTGGTTGTTGAGGAACCTCTACACCAATTTCTACCAACAGTCAATAAAGGGTCCTCTTTCCCCACATCCTCTGTTTTCTTGATGACAGCCATTCTGACTAGGGGGAAATGGAATCTAACAGTTTTAATTTGCATTTGATAGCTAATGATACTAAACTCTTTCTCAAATATTGATTGGCCATCAGTGTTTTGAGACCTGTCTACTCAGTTCAATTGCCCAGTTACTGACTGGATGATTTGGGAGTGGGTTAATATTTTTACAGTTCTTTATGTGTTCTAGATATCAGTCCCTGTCTAATGTTTAATTGTCAAGGATTTTCCCCCATTCTGTAGGCTTGTCTTCTCTCTGGTGACTGCTTCCTTTGCTATACAGAAGCCTTTTAACTTCTGTGCCCCCACTTGTCAGTTCCTTGAAATGATCTCCCATGCCATGTGCCTCTTTTTCAGAGTGTCCTTGCTTACGCCATATCTAGAAGCTTCCCTGCAGTAGTCTTGATGCTTCAGTTCTTATGCTAAGATCCCCCTCTTGAATCTCCATCCTTGCAACAGGTCTCAGCTCTCTCTGCGGCAGATTTTTAGTTTAAGGCTGAGCTCCAAATTCACATTCTTAGCATAAGCTTACAAAGACATAAATTTTGTTTTACAACCTTGAACAGTTGTAGCTCCTTAATATTATCTCCTGTTATGATCCCGTGAGCTATCAAACAAGAGAGAGACATATTCTGGAAAGATCCAGAGCGCCAACATCAGGCCATAATAGAAAACCAAGGCTGAGAGAGCCTGGAGGACTTGAGGACCCTTCAGATGATGATGGACTAATTCAACATCAAATTCAATGTTTCCTTTTATTTATCCCTTCATTTCTTGGGAGAAGAGTAGAAAAAGAAAATTCATTCTTTACTATGTATTTATATTTATTTATTTTTGTGTGTGAGAGAGTGTTTTGCCTGCATGTATGTAAGTACACCACATGCATGCAGTGCCCACAGAAGTTAGAAAAAGGCCTCAGGTACCCTGGAACAGTGAGCTGCCACGTGGGTCCTGAGAACTGAACCCTGGTCCTCTGCAAGAGCAGCTAGCGCTCTTAACCCCTAAGTTATCTCTCCCGCCCCACCATGGATTTCTAAATTGTCTACTGACTTCCAAGTTTGACTCAGGGCACTAATATAAATTCAGTTGTCACAAAAACCCAGTTGTGATGCAAACAGGAGCCTTCACACTCAGTGTGAAACCCCTGGGGGATAAGGAAAGGACCCTTCCAGAGTAGACTCAGTTTCAATGTCTCTCTGGTCGAGAATTTCTAAGCAAAAATCAATTACAGGATGAGTCAGCAATAGATCTGAGTAAAGAAGCAGTCTGGCCCTTTCCCGTTTCTTTCTGACCGACAGGCACTGAGGGGCTCAAGCAGTAGGTTGTTCCACCACCCAGTGAGCAATTTCCTACCAGGGTCCAGCAGGTCCCTGAGGATGCACTAGTGACCATGGGATGCTATCTCCAGCTTGTGGAACTCAGGCAAGCTTCACACACTAGAAGAACAGAGTGTTTCCATGACACAGATCTCTGTTTGGGTTACTACTATGTCCCAAGTTCCTCAAAGAGCAGCTGGCTAGGAATCTACTTAACCACACTGAGCCAAATGACCAAGTCCATGGAAGCTGCACTTTCTACCTGCCTCTTTCCCCCTTCTACCGCATTAAGCTTAGACTGGCAGATAGAGGAACGACATACCCTCTTAAAACCCTCTGTGTAGTATGGAGGCCGAGCAGACTTTCCTCCTAACCAGGGCACGCACCTAGCATATTCTAAAGCTAACAGTTTCAGAGAGCTGTATGGACAATGGAGATGTCGGAGTTTGCAGGAAGGGAAAACTTTCTAAC
>CABHPR010126187.1:19780-38807 GCA_902168415.1 Peromyscus melanophrys | reverse complement strand
GTTTAGGAAAACCCTGTCCTTGTGCCTCCATATGGTTCTCTTGGTCTCCAGAGTCCGTTCTTTAAGACCAAAGCCAAGGTTTCTCTTGGAAGTTTCCTGGTGTCCTCGTGAAGAGGCAGGTGTTGCTTCTTGGGGGGCTCCCAGCACAGCTGCAAACATGTGCCTAGACAGCACTCACCACATGTTAGTTCGCCAGACAAACTGGACACTTAAGAGCAAAGGCTCTTTTCTCAACAGCCTCACAGAGCGGCTGGCAGGACACTGATAGTTAGCAAGCCAGGAAGCCCTCAAGAAAGAAAAGAGTGACCAGGAGCCTTCACTCGGAAATCTCTTTCCCTGTCCCCTGGCTACAAAGGATTTTTGTGAATCACAAAATGTGATCACATTTGAGAATCAGATTCTCACATGGCAAGACACCCCCCACCCCCCACGGACACTGTCACCATTTCTTTTTTTTTTTCTTTCTTTTTTTTTTTTTTTTTTTGGTTTTTCGAGACAGGGTTTCTCTGTGTAGCTTTGCGCCTTTCCTGGAACTCACTCTGTAGCCCAGGCTGGCCTCGAACTCACAGAGATCTGCCTGCCTCTGCCTCCTGAGTGCTGGGATTAAAGGCACACTGTAACCATTTCTAACGGTAGAAACACAACAATGTACCACGTGCCTTCTGAAGGTCACTAGCCTTTGGTTCCCAGCTTGAGCATCTCACTTCTCCTTCATGTCTCTAAACCTTGATATCATCCATTCTGATAATGTCTGACATCAGAAGCAGATATCCAGATCAGGAATAAACTACATGCTTCCTGGTACCAAAGGATACTTGGGTGTCCTAGAGCAGGGCCTAACTTCTTCCTCTGAACACACTCTTTACCTCAGAACCAGTGACATGCTTTTATGAAGACAGGTGGCTTCTGTAGTCAGGGGCCAGGGATCAAACCCACAACTTTGGCTCGTTAGCAAAGGGCTCTACAGAACAAGCCAGCTGCAGTCTAGATATAGTGACGGAGGGTGTGACAACCATGTCAAATGGGATGCGAACAAGAGGGCCAGGCTTTCGGGATGTCTCATTTCAAACCTAATGAGAGCTGTAGTCGGCTTAACAACATTTTTTGGATGACTCCACCAACTGAAGCTTCCTCATGACAAATGTGAAGTGAAGTGTCTAACTGGTCAGCTGGCCAGGAGTGTGAGGTAATAGGAACACATCAAACCAGGCACAGAGGGTGGTTTCTAGGAGTTCTTGTTAAGTGGGCCAGGCCTGGGGACATAAAGAAATCCATTCAACAAGGTTTGTGAAAGATAAAGAGGGCAAACAACTGCATGAGCTAGAGAGATAACGCAAGGATCCCACGGCCTTCCCAAGCTCTTCTTTACATCATCATCAGACCCCAGCATCTCCGAGGAACAGGAAACACAGGAAGATGGGTCCTATCTCAAATCTTCCTTCCTCCCAACTTTGGGAAGAGTCAAAGGACACCAACCTCCATCAGAACCCACCTCCACAGGAAGTTCACCAGGGAGGCAATAAACAAGCCACCTCCCTTATAAACATAATTATATCTTAACAGTTTATTTGTATTTTATGATTGTTTTGCCTGAATGCATGAAAGTATACTGTATGTACATCTAGTGCCCTCAGAGGTCAGAAGAGGGCCCTTGATTCTCTGGATGTGGGTGCTGGGAACTGAACCCAGGGACTCTGCAAGAATAGCAAGTACTCTTAACCACTGAGCAATCCCTCCAGCCCCTTAATGATCTTCAATAGCCCAACTGAATCCAGTGAATACTTGGATTCCTTAGTGTAATACTTTTAACAACCTAACCACACAAATCTATCACGGGGGAATTTGTCCTTCAAAACACATTTGTTTAGAATCTTTATATTTATCTGTAAACTTAAACTGAGAGATGAAACAGTGTGGTGAGGACTCTGAGCCAAACGTCCTGGCTTTAAATGTCCTGTAAAGGGAACCTCTACAGCTCACTGGTTTGCCGTAAGAACAAAAAGTCAGTTACATACATGGAGGAAGTGTTTTGTAAAGGCCAGCCATCATCGAGGCTATTATCCTCTGTCCTGGCTAGCTTTATGTCAATGCCAGCTCGAGTCATATTGGAAGAAGAAACCTTACTGAGAAAATGCCCCCACCAGACTGGCCTATGGACAAGCCTGTGGGGCATTTTCTTGATTGATGGAGGAGGAGGAGGAGGCCACTGTGAGCAGTGAAACCCCTGAGCTGGTGGTTCCAGGTGCTATCAGAAAGCAGTCTGAACAAGCCACGAAGACAGAACTTCTCCACGGCCTCTGTCTCGGTGCCTACCTTCAGGTTCCTGCTTTGAGCTTCTGCCTGACTTCCCTGGATGATGGACTACAGCTGTAAGATGTAATCAATCTTTTCATCCCCAAGTTTCTTTTGATCATGGTTTTTAATCACAGGAAAACCCTAAGACATCCTCCGAACTCTACCATTGGGGGAGGGGAGAAGACTAGAATCCACCTTCTAGTCAGTTTATAACACAGGAATATTTCTTTAGAATCATTTAATTTTGAAGAAAAAAAATGGCATTGCCTGGTTGACCTGCTCACTCACTTTGCTAGTTTTTGAAAGCCAACAATGCAGTGACCAGCCCATGAAGACTAATTCGCAGGTTTGGCCTATGATAAAAAGACAAGAGCTGGGGCCAGTGAGATGGCAAAGTAGGTAAAAAGTCATGGCATGTCCGCATGCACACAAACATAATTAATTAAAAGATAAATGATGTCATGTGACGAAAATAAGAAACTTTCTTGTCTTTGTTCTTACTCTCTGGGAAGATGGAGGTGACATCTCCTAGACAACTCTAACCCTGAACATTAGGGGACTCAGGGTATTTAGAAAAGGATTTTTTTTTTTAATTTAAAAGTTTTTTTCATTTTACACACCAACAACAGTCCCCCCCTCGCCTCCTCCCACTCACCCCACACCTTCCCCGACTCTCTCCCTATCTACTCCTCAGAGAGGGTAAGACCTCCCATGGGGAGTCAACAAAGTCTGGCACATGGAGTTGGGGCAGGACCAAGCCCCTCCCCTCTGCATCAAGGCTGAGCAAGGCATCCCTCCATAGGGAATGGGCTCCCAAAAGCCAGTTCATGCACTAGGGATAAATCCTGGCCCCACTGCTAGGGGCTCCACATACTGCCCAAGCCACACAACTGTCACCCACATTCAGAGGGCCTAGTTGGGTCCCGTGCAGGTTCCGCAGCTGTCAGTCCAGAGTCAGTGAGCTCCCACTAGCTTGGGTCAGCTGTCTCTGTGGGTTTCCCCATCATGATCTTGACCCCTTTGCTCATAGAATCCCTCCTCCCTAGAGAGGGACTCTTTACTGTGCTATCTTGGCATTCATTGGAGACTGCTCTGAACTAATGAATATCAAGGACAAACTAAAAAAACTGGATTTGGCAATGAATTCCAAGTTTTATAAGTCTGTAATGAGGATGCAAAGAGACGGGGTGAGTTCCAGCACATTATATTTACTTCTACCAGGACAAGGACCTGCTCAGACCTATCTAATTTGGAAGACAGGCTGTGCCCTACAGTCTGCGCCATTAGGTGGGCCCAGTCAATTACACAGAGTGTCACTGAACAACATGCTAACTTAGTATTTACTTTAAAAGACAGTGAGAGTGAAGAAGCAAGCCAACTTAGAAGGCAGACATGCTCTAAGGATGGGACTAAGCACTCATCAGTGCTGAGCAGCCAGGCACAGGGAGGGTACTCTTCATGCTGGATGTTCTCCCAGTGCCTTGAGCTGTGGGAAAAGAGAGAGTGAAGAAGCCTTTCCGAGTGGACCACATGTACTTGTGCTTGGGGTTCAGGTGGAAGGACAAGTGTGTAGTGTTCATTCAGCTCACTGAGTGGAAAATAGAGACTGCATTTCCAAATTAACATAGTACAATATTTCAGAGCCAAGACAAACGAGAAAAAAAGAAATCTAAGCGAACATTTGGAAGAACTTAAAGCCTCTAAGTTTTGAAGAATCATGGACATAATGGCTCCAAGGATTTGAGCAGAGGGAAGACAAGGGGCCCAGGATGGAAGTGGGGGGAACCTAAGGGTGGCCTCGGGTCCTAAGGCCAGCTCTCCCCACACGCAGCCTACAGGCACCCATTTACTACCCAGTAGAAAGGAAGGACTCTGGCACGAAGCTGCTGAGTGACACGTCCAGTGCTCCCCTTGGGGAAAGAACGAAGCAGAACCGTGTGGTCTGAGGCACACAGTGCCTGCGGAGTTGTCCCAGATACCTGCTGGACTGGGACAGGCGAACAATTTGAAATTAGAGAGGAAGAAAAGGGCAAAGTTGAGGGTGGTCACGAGAAGTGGGAGGGTGGGAAGGGCACACGGGATGTGAGACACCTGGGGACATGGACCAGGAAGAAAGGACCAGCTGCAGACAAACACGTAGAAGGAAGAATGGCGCTGTTGGCTCTGTCTAGCTTTGCCTCACCTGAGAAACGGAACAAGCGCTCCGCCTGATGGGGAGGAGAAAGCACCCCAGAGCTCTGACCTGCTTCTCAAAACATATCATCCTCACATCCCCCAACCATTTGCCAACTCCCCCACCTACCATCTGGCCCTCTATTGCACATATAAACATTTACTGGGTGAAAGCCAAAAGCAGGCACTATGATGTTTGGTTTAATAATAAACACTGCAAAATCAGTGAAAAGCTGATTTCCCTTATATGTTATATCAAAATCTTCTCATGCATAGTTTTACACATGTAGATAGGGAAATATGTCCATGGCCACCAAGCCAATAAACACAAGATCTGGGATTGAACCCAGGCCCAGTATAGTTCCAGTGCCCAGAAAGTTGAAAGATGGCCCTGCCATGCTGACAGACCAGCTGCTAATTTCCACAACCCGAAGCCAAGCTCACCCCAGAGGCAGGAGATCAGAAAGAAGACAGTGCTTGGGCTGGACTTCGGGGCTAGGTGGCCAAGGGAGAGTTCTGCTGAATGGTCTCAGCCTCGGGACACTGCTCAGAAGACAGAGTCAGCTAATGAAACTGACGCTGCTCTGACTAGATAGTGGAGACGCAGGTCTGCGTGGCTATCAGCAGGAGAAGCTTCTAAAGAACGCTCTCTACCACACTCGGCTCTTCCCAGAGTTTAGCATCAGCTCTGCAGATGGTTTCCCGGCACTTTGTAGAAAAAGGCCCACTAAGTGCTACCATTCGTGCCACACTTTCCTCATGAGAGAACCCCATCTGGGCACATCTTGGTCTCCACAGGCTGGGACAGTAGCAGACCCAGCTGTATACCTACCCACTGGCTGCCACTAATGAAAACATCCTGAGATAATGTCACTACCAAGAACTGCTGGTCATCATCATCTACTGCTGCTGAGATGCCCCTACCCATCCTTACAAGTGGCTTCCCACCCACCTGCTCAGGCAGGCAGGAACTCATGTCCTCCACAAACTTGGGAAAGAGTCCCAAGAAGGAAGGAGAGTCCTGATCAGCTGATGGGACCTTGAAGCCTGCTTTACTCTTGCCCTCTCTGGATACTGTTCTGTTCTACTTTTAATTGACCCCTCAGTTATTTTTTTAAAAGCTTTTTATTGTATAAAATACACAAATAGAAAGCCACAGAAAGCAAATGTATCATTTGGGGGTTTATTATAGGGGAAGTATTCTTATAATCACCATGCAAGCATACAACAGGAAAAAGACTAGTACCACTTACTCTATCCTAATATACAGGCCTTTAACACCCAAAGGTGACAACCAAAGGTATCTAAGAAAGCAAAGAACAAGCCAGGAAGCAGTGTTCCTCCATAGCATCTGCTTCAGGTCCTGTTTCCAGGTTCCAGCCTAGAATTCCTGCCCTGACTTTGTTTAATGATGGACTATAATGTGAGTCCATTAAACCAAATAAACCCACTCCTCACCAAGTTGTTTTTGGTCATGGTGTTTATCACAACAACAGAAATCCCAACTAAGATACTGACTTAGTTTCCTAGATACTGAATGAGAATGTATGAATTTAAATATACATGCCTGTTGCAACTTTTATCCTTCCTGAAATTCTAATTATTTTGTATTTGGCCCAAGTCCTTGTCATATGACCTAGAAGACTTTAATAGCTCCCTCAATGTCTGGACCCATGTAAAGATATACAAGGCTCATTGGGACAGAATCTATCTAGGGAATGGAGTGAAATTTCTCTTTACTGGAATATGAGATTTCAAGATTACTATATAGGAGCCAAGGATGCTCACTGCTAATGGGTCAGTCACCTAGGCCAGCTCCCCCGACCCAGATCTTACAAATACCTCTTGACTTCATACTGATGTTTCCAATTCAAAAACTCAAATTTATGACTGATTTTCCTTTGGCCATTTCTATGTTGAATCTGTTTGCTAAGACTCTAGCTCTCAAGGACATGAGGAATGATGAGATTAGAGATGCTTTATTCGATGTCATATGTCAAAGATGAAGACTGACCACTGCTAATTATGATTACTGGGAAGTTTTAAAATTACCTCCATTTTCTGCAGATGATGTCAGCATTCTCCTCGCATTTCTTAATTTATGTACTACATGCATTCCTACACTGACAGTATCTGCTATGAGACATACAAAGAAATAGAAAAGTCTAACCCATGCTCAGACAAAAAGACAAATTCATTCCAAACTGGCCAATATGAAGACTTCTACATATGATTACTCATATGATCAAAGAATTTATGGAAATGATTTTTACAGATTTAAAACACAGCTAATGTGGTGCACACGCTGGTAAAAACACTTAAGAACAAAAGCTGAAGACTGAGTTCAAGGCCAGCCTGAGCTCCATGAGACCTTGTCTGTAACTAACTAACGAAGCACAGGAACTCCCAGTTAGTGAACAGGACTGTCTGCAGGCTTGACAGGAGCTTTCTGATGACAGACTAAAGCACTAAGCTAACCGAACGTACAGAATGGAGACTGAAGAAGAGCTACTACATACAGCACAACACCTCAAAAGAAAGGCATGACAAAGTCTTTAAGGTCAAGCACCCAAATAATAGCTCCACCCGGGGGACAGCAGGAAGATTAGCAGTGACTTCTTATCAGGCCCGGGGAGATGTACTCGGAGTATTGGAAGAAAAACTGCCGACCAAGACCTCTATGTCCAGTAAAGCTATCTGAAGTCAACACAGAGTAAAGGCAGTCTCAGAAAAAATAAAAATAAAAAAAAGTGACAGTTTATAAAGTACGGACCTGTCCAATATGAAATTTTAAGGAAGTCCTTCAGACTACAAGGAAATGTCACCAGATGGTAATATGAATTCCCAGGAATAAACTAATAACAGCAGCTAAATGTCAATATGTGGGTAAATACAAAAGACTACATCATTTCCTTATTTTTCTTTTTAAAACTTCTACTTTAAAAAGATGACATAAAGGAAAACTAGTATATTGCGTTGCTGTGTTTGTAACATAAAGACATGAATGGTGTCAAGAAGTGAGGTGCTCAGCCAAGGCTGTGGCTGCTCTTCCAGAGGACCCAGGTTTGAGTCCCAGCACCCATATGGTGGCTCACAATCTTCTATAACTCCAGTTCCGGGGGATGTGACCCCTCTTCCGGCCTCTGAGGGCTCTACCTGTACACGGTGCACAGACACATATGCAGGCTAAATACCCATAAACATATCATTTGAAAACATAATTTTTAAAAGGGAGAAAATGACCCTATGTCAGAGTAAATTAAGTCATTATTAATATGGAATATGCTGGGTGAGATGGCTTAGCAGGTCAGGGTACTTGCTGCCAGGCCTGACAACCTGAGTTATTATCTGGAACTCCATATGATAGATAGAAGAGAACCAACTCTCATAACTTGTCCTCTGACCACACATATTGGGGAAATAAAAATGTAACTGATATAAAAAAGAAATACTGTGATAATAAACATGCATATTATAATCCAGGGAGAATTAATTTTTTTTTTTAAATAAAGCTAAAAAACTAACAAGGAGCCAGGTATGTGGTGCACACAGATGGTTCTACCACCCGGGTGGCTGAGGCAAGAGGATCGATCACAAGTTTGAAGTCATCTTGGTCAACACAATGAGACAAAAACAAAAACAAAAACCAACCCCCACAAGACACACATAGAGACAAAGAACAAAAGATCAATGTAAAACCAATCATTTCAATAATTATATCAGATGGATATGATTAAATACTTCACTGAAAAAGAAAAGCAACATTGAGGCTGGGTGGTGATGGTGCACGCCTTTAATCCCTCCCAGAAAGCAGGGGCAGGTGGATCTCTGTGAGACAAGGCTTCATAAAGAAACCATCTTAAAAAACCAAAACAAAAAAAAGCAACATCAAATATACTACATATTAGAGATACAGTGAGATGATTTCATTCAAAGACACAGACAGGCTGAAAGTCACAGGACATAAAACACAGAGCACTGTAAACTGTAGCTGTAAGAGAAATGGAATAGCTTTATTAATATTAGATAAGGCAGACTTCAAGTCAAAACTCTGAGAGAGTCATATATAAAAAGGTTGTCGCTAACATCGCATGTAACGAGAAAGACTAAACGCTGCTCTCCAGACCAGGAACAGATACGACATCTGTCGTCAGTATTTCTACTCCGCACTGAACCAAGGATTCTTGTCAGCGAGACACAGCAAGATATAAAGGCGTGCAGCTCGGCAAGACCAGCAAAACTGTTTATCTTTACAGATGACATAATCCTGTATGTAAAATCCTAAGCCATCTTTTACAAAGAGCTACAATGAGAGCTTGTGAGATGGCTCAGGGGATAAAGGTCCTCGCTGGCAAGCCTGACAACACGTTTGATCTCCAGGACCCACGTGATAGAAGGAGAGAAATGACTCCCACAAGTTGTCCTCTGACATGTGGCCCCACACATAAACACACAAAATAAACACATTTTAAAAAGAACTAGTAATGAGATTATCAAGTTTGCAGGATACAACATCTATATATAAAAAACTCAGGGATACATCATCTGTATATAAAAACTCAGTATTTTATAAAATGAAAATGAAATTAATGAAACAATTCTATTCACAGCAGCTTTAAAATGAATAAAAAAACTCTCAATATTAAATTTATAAAAAAAAAGTAAAACCTGTACATTAGGTACTATATGGTGGTGGTGATGGGGTGCACATGCATGTGCTGGTGTGCACACATGTGGAGGCCAAAGGTTGTGAGCTATTGCTCCTCAGAGGCTGACGTACCTTAACTTCTTGAGACAAGGCTTCCCTTATGACCTAGGCTTGTAGATCCAGCCAAGCTGGCTGTACAGCAAGTTCCAGGGACCATCCTATCTCCACCTCCCCAGTGCTGAGATTACAAGCACATGCCACCATGCCTGGCCTTTAAAGATGGGTTCTGGGCATCCAACGCCTTGCAGATATGTTACCCAGCTACTTATGAAATATACTTTTAAAATTATTTTTTATTTTTGTGTATATGTGTGTGTACACATGTATGCAAGTACATGCAGAAGACAGGGGGAAACGCTGAGTGTCTAATTCAATGGCTCTCTCACTTTCTTTTTTTTTTTTTTTTTTTTGGGGTTTTTCGAGACAGGGTTTCTCTGTGTAGCTTTGCGCCTTTCCTGGAACTCACTCTGTAGCCCAGGCTGGCCTCGAACTCACAGAGATCCACCTGCCTCTGCCTCCCGAGTGCTGGGATTAAAGGCGTGCACCACCACCGCCCGGCTATGAACATTTCCTCTGACAGATCAGACTTTTTTTTGTTTGTTTTTGTTTTTGTTTTTCGAGACAGGGTTTCTCTGTGAAGCTTTGTGCCTTTCTTGGAACTCACTTTGTAGACCAGGCTGGCCTCGAACTCACAGAGATCCGCCTGGCTCTGCCTCCCGAGTGCTGGGATTAAAGGCGTGCGCCACCACTGCCCGGTCTCTCACTTTCTTAAAGACTGATTTTTTTTATTTTTAATTTATGTGTATGTGTACGTGTAAGTTGCTACACGTGTGCTGGTGCTTGTGGAGGCCAGAAGATGGCATCAGACTGCCTGAAGCTGGGGTTGCAGGCAGCTGTGAGCTGCCAGTATGGATGCTGGGAATTGAACCCAGGTGCTCTGGAAGAGCAGCAAAAGCTCTTAATCACTGAGCCAGCTCTCTATCCTCTACCTTATGTCTTAGATAGGGTCTCTCACTTAAACTTGAACTCAGTGACTCGACTGGCTAGACTGATGGGTCAGTAAATCCCAGGGGTCCTCTTGACTCCGCCTCCCCAGGGACAGTAAATCCCAGGGGTCCTCTTGACTCCACCTTCCCAGGGCCACAGTGTCCAACTTTCTATAAGACATTTTTCAGAGAAATCGAAGCCATTCTAAGAGGAGAGCCATGGGATTGGAACATCTGCTACTGTAAACTTTAGGTTTTATTGTGCACATATAAAGCCCAAATTGACCCAGAGATTCACGGTAGTCCTTACCAAAATGCTGACAGGCTTTGTTGAGGTAGAGAAATGATGAGCTAAAATGTATATGGAAATGTCAAAAACTGAAAACAAGTCAGGCATGTGGCACATGCCTTTAATTCCAGCACTTGAGAGGTAGAGAGGGGCAGACAGATCTCTGTGAGTTCTAGGCCAGCCTGATTTACCTAGCAAGTTCCAGGACAGCCAGGGCTACATATAGAAAGACCCTGTCTCAAAACAACAACCACCCCCCATACAAACAAACAAACTAGAAAGAGCCAAAATAATTTTGAAAGAATAAATGTAGAGGATTTACAGTACTTAATCTCAAAGCTTACAATACAACTACAATATTTAAGACAACATGGCTTAGCTTAAGTATAGAAACACATAGTAATGAGGGGGGAGGAATCCCCGAAATGAATAATGAGCATTTGTTCAGCTGGGCTATTTTCCACTAACGTATCAAAGCGGTCCAATAGGAAGAGAGCAGACTTTTCAACAGGCGGTGCTTGGACTAGTAGACATCACGTGCAAATCCATCATTAGACCCTCACCTCACACAGAGGCAATCACTACCTCAAAGTAGATTAGAGACTAAAATAAAGGCTAAACCTATAGAACTTCTGGAATAAGGCATATGGTTAGCTTGGACAACATTTTCTTAGACATAGTATTAAAGGGATGATCTATAAAATAAAAATGATAAATTGGACTTTATCAAAATGAAAACCTTTCCCTCTTTACCTGACACTATTCAAATGAAGGTACAAGTTACAAACAAGCAGAAAACCCTCACAAATGTCTGTCTGACAACCAGATATGTAAAGAATTCTTATCACTCAGTAAGAAAACCCATCGGGAAGCAGAGCAAAAGCTCCAAGTCGGACACCTCACCTCTGATCAGATACTTCTCTGCAGAAGACAAAGGGGTCGCAATAAGCTCGTGAGAGCTGCTGACATTGTTGCTCTTCAGGTAAACACACAGTAAAAGGAGTAACAAATTCATTACAATGGCTCTAATTAAAAATCTGACAGGATCTAATGTTAAAGAGAATGAAAAATAGCTGGACCCCTCAGTAATTGCTGGTGGAAGTGTAAAATGGAACTGCCACTTTGGAAAAAGAGTTGACCGATTTCCTAAAAAACTAAACAAACTTAACCAATTCCTTCCCTATGAATCTTTGCAAAGGAATGAAAACATTCTCCAAGGTTTACACATGGATGCTCATTTTCTATAGTGGCCCATAAGCGCCAACAGTCTGATGCCCCTAAGTTGGTGAATGGATCAGTGACATGTAGCTCACAGCACGATGGAATGACCACTGCATCTGAGGGCTGGAAGACGGCTCAGTTAGTAAAGTGCTTGCTTCACAAGTGTGAGTTTAGGTCCCTCCAAGCCGTGCACCAAGGCAGATACAGTGGCATTCACCTGTAACCTAGCAATGGTAAGGTGGGAGAAAGAGACAGGCAGACCCCTAGAAACTTGCACGCTAGGTAGCGTAGCCTACAAGGCGAAGTTCCAGGTCATCGAGAGACCTCCTGAGGAATGGCTCCTAAGGAATGATACTCAAAATTGTCCTCTGACTTCCACTCAAATGCATACACAGGTTCACATACATTCCCACTCACACAAGTGCACACGTGGACATGTGCACACAGGCATGCATGCATGCACATATGCACGCACACATAGAGGAATGCCCTTCTGATACATGCTACAGTATAGGTGAACTTCAAAACCATCATATTGAAAGAAGTGAGACACACTAGATCACATGCACTGTGATTACATTGATATAAAATTTCTACTAAAAGAAAAGCTATAGAGACAGAACACCCACAGTTGCCTGGGGCTAGGAGCAGGAATGGAGACTGTAATCAGTGAAGACATTTGAAGATTCAAAGGAACCGGCTACCAGGACCCATCAACCAGCCAGCTCAGAGACATCGAGGATACAAACAATGCCAGAGGGAGGCAGAAGGAAAAAGATGGGGAAGAAAGGTACAGTGTGTTCATGCCAACTCAGAGAATTCCTACCAAGCACTGTGCGTAACAACTGAAAACGTAAACCTAAAATAGAGAGGAAGGGGGAAATACCAAATGTCAACTGAAAACACCAATTCATCAGTCTTTAAATGTTCTCATTAGATCCAGGGTTTTGCTAGGAGAACATGGAGACACACAGGCTTCCTTCTTGGTGGGCAGATCTATAGCAGACACAGTCATATCAATGAAAATGCAGGTGCCTGTAAGGCAATGGGCAATCCTTTCTCTTTTTTTTTTTTTTTAAGATTTATTTATTATGTATACAGTATTCCCTGCAAGCCAGAAGTGGGCACCAGATCTCATTACAGATGGTTGTGAGCCACCATGTGGTTGCTGGTAATTGAACTCAGGACCTTTGGAAGAACAGTCGGTGCTCTTAACCATTGAACCATCTCTCCAGCCCCCCTTTCTCTTTTTTAATAGAAAGTTCTATTAAAATACCTAAGAAAAGCCACAAATTATCCCAGTGTGTCGCAGTCATTTTCTGGTCTTAGCTTGGCCTTTCCTTCTACAGTTTTAGGTGTTGGCTAAAAATATTTCTGCAGGACAAGAATGGAGAGGGGAATGGCAATGAGAAAAACAAAAACTGAACTAGCCCTGGAGAAGAGTAGGACCTCTGTCCCTCCTCTTCTAAAGTATTAATGTACTCGACACCTAAGCTAAGGAAGGCAGGAAGCAGGCTCATGAGGTTCGTTCTGGGCAAGAGCCAGAGCAGCAACAACCACTCTGAGCACATCACTAAATCACCAAGACAGCTCCCGACAGTCTGGCAGGCTCCAAGGGCAATCCTGGGGTTCCTTCTTAACAGACAGAATGTGAATCCCTCTCTCCAGCACACTGCTGTCATTTCAATGGTCTACTCTTGAGATGTGCCAACGAAGGCCACACTAAATCTCGTGTGCCTCTATATCCAACTTTACCCCATGAGGTTTCAACTACATGCTTAAAGGCTTCAAAAAATAGGGTCTGGGAAGCCATGGGGGGCAAATGCCCTCAGGCACTAAAGCCAGGGAAATCCTTTCCCACTGTGGGAAGTCTACACAGTCCAGAAAGAATAGATGTCATTGGGGCCTGCTTGAAGCATTATAACAATGCCAGCATTATCACAGACACTCTCCAAGCTCAGAGACAGGGTAGAGAGCAAAAGATTCCAGAAAATATACTCCATCTTGCTGGAGTCAAGGAAACTCTTTGATACTGTGGTAGTTTGAAGGAGAATGTCCCCAACAGACTTATGTATTTGAACACTTGGTCCCCAGTTGGCGGCATTGGGGAGTTAAGAACCTTTAGGAGGTAGAGCAATGCCTGAGGAACTGTGTCACTAGAGTGGGCTTTGAGGGTTCATAGCCTCATCTGACTTCCTGCTTGCACTCTTTGCTTCCTGTGTGTGGTTGAGATGTGATCTCTCAGCTTCTTGTTTTTGCCAGCATGGCTTCCTCAGCATTATGGACATCTAGCCCTCTGGAACAGAAAGCCAAAAGAAACTCTTCCTGAAGCTGCTTTTTGTCATAGAGATTTATCATAGCAACACAAAAGTAACTCATACACATACTCAACACCCTCCATCCTCTTTCAAAGAGAAACTGCTCAGGAGACCATCTAGCTGGCCTCAGCACACCTTGTCGTCCACATCTAAGAGGCGAGAGTGGAAGCCCAGTTCCAGGAAGCTGGTCCAGGCCACTTTTTCTTTTCATATCCTGCTGCCCTCAGCACATCACTGCACCTCTGCTGCTGATAAATATACATTGATTGAAATATACATTGATTGAAAGGAAGAAATGCAACAATGAGATAGGAAGCTACAAGCCATAGCTATCCCAGTCTAAAAGCCAGGCCCTGTTGAAGGAGCAGATCTGTCCCCAAAGAAGACAGTGAAAAGTTCCTCCCCAAGCAGTATCTCTTAGTAAATGGAGGCAGACACAAACAAGAAAACAGAGCTAAGAAACTCCTGCTGCTGCTGCTGCTGCTGCTTGAGAAGCTGACCTTGGACCAACTTTCAATTACCTGCTTCTGGAAACCTAATAAAGATAAAATGTCAATCATGTTACCAGACAGCATTGCTTACTATAGGGATGACCCCTGGTTAATACATCTGGACCAGGAGGAGTTGCAGAAACCTGATAGAGGTAATAGCTTTGGGTACCAATTGAGTGTATTCGTCATTTACACTCCGCAGACGCTACTGAAGGCTCTGAAAATCCCAGGCCAGGCAGATAGCATACTTCCTCCATGTCACCCTGTCCCTGAGCCTGACAGAAGAGGGACAGAAAGCAGCCCTGGACAGCCGAGGCCTGGGGAAAGAACACTCATGGGGTGACACATCCTGATGCTGCTCTCTTGACTCCCGTGCATCCATCTAGACTGAGGGGCCCTCTTCTACTTTCCTTTCTGTTGCTGTGATAAAATACTCTGACCACAAGCAACTTGGGTTGCAAACAGTTTATTTGTCTTACACTTCCAGGTCACAATCCGTCACTGAGGAAAGGCAGGTTGGGAACTTAAACAGGAATTCAAGAATCTGGAAAGAATGCTACTTCCTGGCTCACTCCCAGGCTTGCTCCCAGGCTCATGGTCAGCAAGCTTCCTTATATAGCCCAGACGGCCTGTCTGGGGATGGTGGTTCCCAGAGTGAAGTAGGCACTCCCTCATCTATCAAGACAATCCCTCACAGACATGGGTAGAGGCCAATATGACCTGGGTAATCTCTCAGTTGAGATTCTCTCAGGGGACTAGAGCTGGGGTCAAGCTCTAGCTGAAGCTAACTAGGACAGGAACCTCTGAAACATTCCGATAGGTCAATATTCAACAGAACCAAAGGAGATCCTCTGAGAGGCACTGTTCATGGCGAATTTGTTGCTGATTAAATAAATGCTGAAGAGAGGAAGAAAGCAGACAAAACAGGCTGGCTTGGTTGGACAAGATGCTTGTGAGGACCTTGTCACCTATGCCTTCACCATACGTCACTAGTGACTAGTCACTGATGCATTTCAGGCTCTCTCACTCGCTCAGAAAAGGAAAAGAAACTCCCCCAAACCATCAAATGTAGCGAAATTTCATTTGAAAATGGCTCAGTGCTGTAGCTATTTTAAGACATGATGATGGGATTCCTCTCAGAAAGCAAGGGGGTCTGTCTAGCTGCTTACCACCTTATCCCAGAGCCCAGAGCAGGAGCGGGTCAGCATTAGCCAAACAGCTGACTGACACAACCCATCTGAAAGTCAGTGACAGTGAGTGACACGCCTTCACCTACACCATGTGCTCCCGGCATCATTTCTTCACATCATTCCTTCCATAGCACAGCTCAAGAACTGGTCTGCAAACACCGCCACTGATAATGTGAGCACTTTCCAGGGAAATCGAGCTCCAGTTATATCAAAAGTTATTAGGAAATGGTCCAAAAATATCAAGTTAACTTTGATTTTTAGACTCCATATTATATGATTTTCTTTTAAAGGATAATGTGTAAGATAAGAAGAAAGAAAAAACAATATTACCCCTCCCCCTTTTCTTAAAAGGCTTAGTCCATTTGTAATTATTTATTTTCCTGATGGAACAGAAATTCCACAGGGATCATTTGCTACCTGGATCCTAGTTCTTAACATATAAAGATCTGACAGATGACTAAATCAGTGAATTAACAAGCAGACAAGACACACACACACACACACCACTGCCCTATTAAAACAGAAAACACTCTACACAAATCCTATAGCAGTTCACCTTTCAGGGAATTCTAGTTGTTTGATGGTAGGCAAAGGCAGTGGACAGCTGGGCAAACCCACTCACTCCATGAGGTGCAATTAAACTGCCAGTTAGCCCAGCACCTCCCCACTTGGTAAGCCTGCGGTGACCTACCCCATCCTTCTGGAGCCACAGACAGACCAGGCTGACTCCCCCAGCACTGATAAAGCTTTCTAGAGGCCCCAGCACTGCCACACTTGCACTTAGTCTAAGTATTTGTGAAGCGCTGACAGTAAGCACCTGTGGCCACAGGTTCATCCCAGAGAACAGCAGTCTGAGTTTCAGAATTAAAACTGATAAGGGCTCTTTTGTTTCCATCATCAAGTCTTGATGGCATGAAGGGATGAGGCAGACCGAAGCCCACACTTAAATAAAACAGAATTTGACTGGTTCTTTTTACTACATAAACAGTTACACCTATGGTGCTTTAAAAGTCCAATTTTCAGTGCAAAAAGGCCATGCTCTCAGAGAACAGGCTATCAGTCTGAGTAGGGAGAGAATTAGGCCTCTGTCAGAGCAGAAGGGCGGGTCTCCGCTGTGCCCCAGTCAGCTATATGAATCTCTGGGAATACGCAGGCTCTACAAAGCAGCCAATGACCCTGACCTGCAGGGATCAGTGCTTGGTACCAGAGAGCCATCTAGTGTGCTCTCAGCAGATGCCTGAAAACTAAACGCGACTTCTCTGGAGGTAGAGTCTTGCTGGACGAAGCATGTCACTGAGATTGGGCTTGGAGAGTTCACAGCCTCTGGCCGCTTCCTGTTACCCTCTCTGCTGACTGTTTAGGGGTGAAAAGGGGATCTCTCAGTTTCCTGCTCCAGCCACCTGCGGTCTGCCTCCCCTGACATTATGAACTTTCCCCTGGCACCACCAGCCAGTTCATCAGTTTAAGGAATTAAACTCTTCTCCCTTCTCGAAGTTCCCTTGGCCGTGGTGTTTTATTACAGCAACAGCAAAGCAGAACCCCACCTGGCACCACCAGCCAGTTCATCAGTTTAAGGAATTAAACTCTTCTCCCTTCTCTAAGTTCCCTTGGCCATAGTGGTTTATCACAGCAACAGTAAAGCAGACCCACCTGGCACTGATCTTCCAGCACCTTCCTACCACCCATCCTGCCAGCAGGAATTCTACGGGCAGGAATTTCGGGGGCAAGCAAATGTTAAGGGAAACTGCTTCCTCAGGTGGCGGACCACACGGCATCACTTCCTCCTGCATCATTTATTTGTCCCTGGCTTTCCTAGTCCAGGTTCCTCTCTTGCCCCTACCTAGTCTTCAGGGTCACAGCATCTTCTGCTCCCTAAGCCAGTGCTCAACCTTTGCTCTTCTTTCCTAAGTGCTCAGAAACACTCAGCCGGTGACTGTTTCTCCTGATGTCACAGAGCACACCTCACACTTTCCCTCCTGCCTCTGGTGGCTCCTCCGCCAGCTCTCCTCCTTGCCCTAGTCCCATTTCTTGCAGGTCCCTGAGCTGGCTCCCAGGCCAGGCCTCTCTTGTCACCCGCTGTTCTCATTGGTTCCACTGTCTCTGGGCTTTGACTAACATCAACATGTTAAAACTCAAGCTTTATGACTTCAGTTCAGGCCCTGTCTGTGTTTGTCCATTTTCCTTGCTGATGCTGCCCCTCAGGGTGTATATCAAACAGAACGATTGAAAAGCAAGCTTCCAAATCTGATTCTTTCCCTGTCCCCACTCTATCTAGCTCTGATGCCTTTTTATGCCTTCTATGTCTAGGCTACATTGAACTGAGCTAAACATTCTGCAAAGGGCAAGAAGATTATCTGAGAACATTAAACCAGTTTGAAGCCCACGCTTAATAGAGAGAGATTAGTGGTCTGTTTGCTTTCTGTAAAAACAGAACTCCAAAAGCTCTTGCACTGTAGCACCTCAGGGGAGCTCCAAATCTGCTACATCCATCCATGCTGCTTTCTTTGAGTCAAGGCCTCCCATGAAGAATGTGATTCGCCTTAGCCAATGGTACAACCTCACAGGCCTGTTTCCCAAGTGCTAAGAGACATTTACCTTTTCATGTCAACCAATGCTTACCCTCCCTGCTTAAACCCATTTAGAAGCAGGGGAGCCACCGGGCACACTGGACACTGCGGACAAACGCAGAATCACCTGAAATGTCCTTGGCTACCCTAGGTTTACAACAGATTGTTGGATAGCCTGAAGCAAACAGCAGTGAATGACTGCCACGCTCCACCCTCACCCTTCACCAAGCCAAGCTCTGGTGTTCTAGCTCTGTGCAGTGACTCAGGGAGGGAAGTAACATTTCTCTCCTCCTCAGAGGGCTGACGGGGTGAGACCATTCTCTGCCTTTGGCTGTGCTGTCCAGTGAGGACAGCAGCTCTTTGTCCAGTACTGTCACCAACAGTGCTGTCCTGAGAAGTGACCTGCCTGGAGCAGCGCTGGAGAGGAAGGTCCAGCTCCAACCCTGGCCTAGGGAGCCCAGCGACCAAAAGATGCCTGCTTCTCTCTGAGCCACCACATCAATGGACTCTGCCTAAATCTTGTCAGACTTTTAGCTGTAGGTCAGCTGAAATAGACAGACAGACAGACAGGCAGGCAGATAATTTTTTGGTGGAGTTGAAGCCAGGTTTCCTGCATCTACCACTGCTGAGTCACCACAGCCCAGACCCTTGTGTTTCCTGACAGAGTATGTTGCTCAGACTGACCTTGAACTTGCAATCTTCCTATTGCAGTCTTTTGAGGGTGGGTTACAGGTATGCACCACCACCACCACCACCACCACCACCACCACCACCACCACCACCACCACCC
>CABHPR010126187.1:0-19380 GCA_902168415.1 Peromyscus melanophrys | reverse complement strand
CCTGGTAAATGCTTTTATTTATTTATTTTTTTTGAGAGACAGGGTTTTCTGTGTAGCCCTGGCTGTCCTAGAACTCATTCTCTAGACCAGGCTGGCCTCATCCATTGCCTCTGCCTCCCAAGTGCTGAGATTAAAGGTGTGTGCCACCACCACCTAGCAATGTTTTCATTTTTAATAGGCTGTGGCTGCCACCTAGGGTGATCAGAGAAACAGATATGAAAGCTGGGTGAGTTCATCCTATGTCCAGCCATCTCCAAGGACTCCTGGAGAGGAAGGGCGGAAGTGACGGAAGCCTGGATGGCAGGCAACAGGGGAAGGGAGAGAGGGAAGGAACACACCACCAGAGGGGGTGGGGGAGGAAGAGGTGCACAAGGTGGCAGCGGAGATGAGTGGGGCAGTGGTGTGAGGACCAGCGAAGGCAAAGTCAAGGCAGGCTGGTCAGCATTAGACACCGGCAGGGCCAGGAGCTGCGCCTGCTCTCCAGCTCTCAGGAAGATGCTCGAGGACACTAGTTTGGTAGTCACTCCTGGAACGATGGGAATTATAAAAGGTAAGATCATCCCCATAACTCAGCGAGTACGGAAGAACGACCCAGATGCTAGGTGTGCAGTGAGTAAGTTTCTAAGATGCTTATCCATTTCTACTTCTCAAGACCAATCTCATCTACACTGCATTTTCCTATCGCTGAAAATCACTCTGCTCATCCATGCAGGAAAAAGAGGAAAAAGAAATAAAGAGAGGTGACGAAAAGCAGTACACCAAAAGACAGAACTGCGGGAGGCCTGGAGCACAGGACAGCAGCTCCTCCACGTGTTCAACATCCAGGGACAGCTGATCCCTCGTGAGTAGCCCTAAGGTCCTGAGAAACCCACCAGTATGAGTCAGGCAGCCTAAGGCACTTGGAATGTTCAAAAACATTCTGAGGTTTCTACATCGACTCCCATCTCCACATACTTAGGAGCTCCCACAAGGCCAGCCTTTGGACACCGCAGATGGGAGGAAGCCTCGGAGTACCTGGTCTGTAGAGCACAGAGAAGTATGAGAGCACAAGGAAAGGAGAAGAAAGGCTGCAAAGGTAAGCAGGCCCACACGGCTGCATCAAAGGGCACTCCCTCGAATGTTGGTAAAGTAAAATGCACTGGAAATGAGTCAGGATACAATCCACAGTATGTAACCATGCAAACTTCTCATTAATACATTTTAGCTGTACCCAGTGGGCAGCCAGCATTCCAGGGGATGAGGTCAGAGCCCGATAGTCCTGCTTCCAACCCACCTCCCCCAAACAGGCTTCAACAATCAAAATGAGCTGTCCAGCCCGCACAGCCAATCTCACAGAAGGCATTTCCTGTAGATTCTACAGTGTAGAGGCACTGATTTGGCCCCTGGGCTCCCCGATGGAACTGATTTCTCCCTTTGCATTTCCATATCAACACATCACCATCACCACAAGTTAGAGACAGAGAAGGCAAGGACTGGGGTTTCTTTGTGATGGCCACCATTTACTGTGAAAAGGAGAATCAACAGATGACTAGAAAAACATTCCCCTTCCCCTCCCTCTCCCTCCATTCACAGAAGCAGAGAAAATAGACTAAAGGACATGCGTCATTGCACAGGAGATCTCAGTCAGTGGCAGATGAGATCAGATTTGAAAGCGCCTTTGTGCCAAAGCCACCAAGCTATCCAGACCTCAGGATGTTTGTTGTGGTCTTTGGCCGGTCGTGCTGAGCTGAACCAGTGAACTCTGGAGCAAAGGAAGCCTTTCTTCTCGAAGAGTTTAACACGATTTGGAATCTACAGATTTATTTTCAACAAATAGAAAAATGGGTGCATGAAGCAGTGAGCTTCTGAGCAGACCCCTTCTGACAGCTACACCTCAAGGTTTAAATTAAAGGTCTTGAAAATGAAGAGAGGGCAGTCCAATGTTCACTGTGTCAGAGGCTGGGACGTGGGTCCCCTCTGTCATTCAAAGCGCTACTAGACTACTGATCCTAGAGGAAGGGACCGGCCTCTAGGGGCCTCCCGTGCAAAGCCTAGGAGCTACAGAGAAACAGGTACCTACTGTTGGTCTTCATGCACATCTATCCTGCAGCACAAGGTCAAAACAAGGACAACTGAAGAGATGTGGACAGAATCAGCACGTTTCTCACAAGAACAACACAAAAGGAAAACAGACGTCAATGCGTTAGAGTCATCCCCTCCATCCACATTCTGCAACCTTTCCAACCTTCTCAAAGGCAATCTGGGGAAAAAGGCCCCGGCAGTCACATTCATGTGCAGAAAGGTCTTGGGATGGGAAAATCCATTTTTCTCCACTGTTCAACTATTGAAAGGGATTTTGTGTGCTGAAGTTTCCTTGATGATGTGGAGAGGAAGTGCCTGTCATTCGTGTGGAGGAAGGACATCTAAGACATGGCTCCACCAGAACCACTAGCCCTGTCTTGGAGCTTCCTACTTGGAATTCATACTTACCCAAGTGTCCTCCTCCCTCCTCTCCCATCTTCAAACCTCACAGGAAGTTCGGGAGAGAGGACACAAAACCAATGCTCATTATCTTCTCTAAAACATTCCAATTGTAGCAGTGTGTGTGTGTGTGTGTGTGTGTGTGTGTGTGTGTGTGTGTGTATCAGATCTATTCCTCTGTTGCACTCTACCTTGTTTCTTGAGACACTGATTATCACTGAACTTGGAGCTCACTACTGAGGCTAGACTGGCTGCAGCTAGTCCGTGAGCTCCACCTGCTCCACTCCCCAGCACTGGGACCTTTGGCAAGGCTGTCGTCGCGTCTGGATTCATGTGTACATCTGGATCCTCATGCTTGTGGGGCAAGCCTTTACCTGCGGAGCCATCTCCCAGTTCTGTAACTCTATCTAAAATCGCCTGTTCTAACAACTGTACCAGAGATAGCATATTAAAAGACTATTTTCCTTCTTAGGACGTGGATTAAAAAGACAACAAGAAGAAAGCAAGCTTACCCATTTTTGAAATAGAGGACATGGGCTCTCTGAAGTCCTGTTTCTAGGAAAAAACCTAGTTCTTGATCGTGGGGAGCAGGGCCAGGCTTAGGGCTTCTGTTCTGAATATTAGTTAGTATTACCTAGAAGGGGAGAGAATTGGAAAACTAATCAAATACAGATCAATGCCTACTTCCTGCAAACCCTAGCTCCAAACACACTGTAAGACTTGAACAACCAACTTCCTCTGGCAAAGCCAGGTGCAGTGTCTGAGTGTAAGCAGGAGCAGCAGAGGATGACTTCCATCACAGGGGGCATCTGGGCAGCCCTGAAGAAGGCTGGCTAGGAGAGCTCAGAGCACGGTGTCAATCAAACCATCAAACTCAGGTCTCAGCCAAGAGCAGAAAGTCATTGTCTACCAATGACTCTGGCCAGGCAGGCAGGTGTACTCCTCCTTCGGGAGCCAACAGGTAACACAATTGCTATTAGCTGGAGTTCACCAGAAGACAAACTCTCCACGCTGCAGGGCTCAGGTGGGGAGGCTGAGTGGCACTCATCTATCCTCAAAGAAAGAGCTGAAGAAATACCCCTCACTCACTCCCTTTCCCCTTAAGCACGGCCTTGTGCCACGGAAACCTTGTGCTGTGGATACCTTGTACCACAGACAACCAGGTTGAAAAGATTTAAATCTTTAGTTCTGTAAAAAACAGAACAGAAAAGGCTGCCAACTCATCAGGTGAGCGACTTGCGAGCCGAGTTCAGAGCAAACTGTAAACACACATTCACGAACAAAGCGCATCTCAGAGAGGATCAGATTGCCGGCACACGTGAAAACCACACAGGTGCTCTGCAAACATGCTGCTCAGTTTTCTGGAAGTCAGCAGCTCCTTAAAAGACCTAAACTCAAACATTCTAAAGGTTTTGAATTTACTCTCCAAAGATAAGTGAAGGAACTGCTGGATCTCCCACCTACGAACTTTCCTTTGCATACAAAGGAGAGGACGCGCCACCGCTGGAGAACAAAATCCAGATGGCTGCATCTGCCCGACATCCCAGCACCTTGTCAGAAGTCCCTGGCTCCTTCCCACCCACCTCTGTTGTGTCCCCTCCTGCAGGGAAGGCATCTCCACTCCACTGTAGGCTTCTCCTCCTCGAGTGTGTCAAGTCACAGGGTCACAGAGATGCACAGAGTCATGACCTAGACTCCCCCATTCTCTCTTATGTCTATCTTGAGATAATAGCATCCATTTCTACGAGCTTCAAAACTCATTGGCATGTGACCAACTCCCTAGTTTAATTTCTCTTCCAGTTCTTCCTCTGGTTTCCAGATTCATGGAACAACTGTGCAACTTGGAAGTCCAACGCTGAAACTTTCCAAATTACCCTTCATGTTCTTTTGACAATGGCCTTTACTTTTGAAATGCTACATTATTCAAAAGCAAAAATATTCAGTACAGTCCAAAGGAAAAACTGCCTTACAATTTTACCATAAAATAATAACCCATGTAACATCTACTGAGTAACAATGCAGACATCTCTGTGCACATACAGATTAAGCAAAGACAAAATCATTTCACAAAAGAGGCCATCTTATAAATGCTAGCTTTTACAACTTGACAGAAGTAACCGAAGTAGTCATAAAATCAGAAATTTCTTTTCCAGTAGTGGGGAATCGAGCTCGGCTTTTTCATGTGCCAGGCAAGCACTCCACCACTTCTTGTCCCAGAAAAATAATTTTGTTCACAAAATTCATTAAAAGTTCTGCTAAAGTTAAATATAAAGTTTATTGAATCTATATGCATATTAGTATGTGTCTATAAAAATTGTACATATACAAGGGGAAAGGGGAGATAATTATTCATACAAAATGTTCAGAACATGCACATTTACAGTAGCAAGAGTTCAGTGCTGTGAGAATAGATGAATGGGGAGTGACTGCTGGTGGGTACAAGGCTTCCTTTTAGATTGATGAAAACATCCTGGGATTAAATACTGGAGATGCTCACACAGTTCTAAATATAATAAAAAATGTTGAAGAGCTGAGGCAGCAGGATGGTGAGCTCAGGTGATATCCTATGTCATGTACATAAACAAATAAATAAATACAAAAGCCACACAGAATTATCCAATTCAAATGGATAGACTATACAATGTGTAATCATAGCAACATATCCTTTAAAAGTATCACAGTTATTCACTTATTGTGTGTGGAGGGGTTGCACATACTGCACAGCAAGTGTGTAGGCTAGAGGACAATTTGTAGGAGTTGACTCTTTCCTAACATGTGAGTCCTGGGGATTGAACTCAGGTCTTCTGGCTTGGCAGCAAGTGCCTTTTCCCACTGAGCTATTGCACTAGTCTGATATAAAATAATAACAATAATAACTATTAAGCAAATATGGGGGGAAATGTCAATCCCATTAATAATTGAAAAATGTAAACTAAGCACACAAGACACTATGTTCACCTAGAAAATAATTTTATAACAATTTGTCAAGATGCAGAGCAACACCTACTCTCCTTCCTGAACTGCAGAAGTTGAAAGGTGTGAGTACTGACTAATGGCCCCAGTACATGGTAACAAGAATGGTAAAAATATTCTCACTTCTCAGAATTCGCCCCTAGAAACTAGTGTAAAGCAAGGGAAAAGCTGCCTGGAGGAAGCTGCCAAATTAGACCCAATAATAAAATATTACCTGAAATAATATACAACTATGAAAGGAATGTAAAGTTTAATAATGAAGTGAAAACAAGCAGATAGAAAATGCTTTACTGGCTGGGCGGTGGTGGTGCATACCTTTAATCCCAGCACTCGGGAGGCAGAGGCAGGTATCTCTGAGTTCAAAGCCAATCTGGGTTACAGAGAGATTCCAGGACAGCCAGGGACATATAGAGAAACCCTGTCTCAAAAAACCAAGGAAAGAAAATGCTCTACTGTTTAGAAGGCAAAGGCATTACAACGATGCACAGAAGTGAACACAGTGACTGCTCCTCTCTGGTTACTGGACTTTTCTGGAGTTCTAAGAATGTTGTGGAGTAGGTGTCCAGGCAGTGAGATGTCAGGCTCAAAATCAGAGGTGCAAGAGCAGAGGCTGGCCATTCCATCTCTGAACATTTCATAAGGAAGGAGTCAAGTACTGGCCTGTGCTCTAAGCTGGAGTCAAGTGATGAAACAGAGAGCAAGAGGGCCATTGAATCTTGACTGTCTCCCATCTGAAAGCCACTTCAGTGGCCTGGCCCCTCAACCCAAGCCCTGTCTCTCTCAGCAGCAGCACCTCGCTTGGATTCAAGACACACAGTGGTCTTAATGTGACCCAGCTCTGGATCCATCACTCAGCTACGCCACTCAAGTTCCCTTGCACGGCAGCCGTCAGAACTCAAGCCGGGACCTGTGGTCTCTGAGCAGCCAATTGAGGAGAAGGACTCTGGGCTGGCTCTGCAATCCCTGGTGTTGCTTCTTGGAACTTTAGCACTAAAATGGTCATGAACAGTTACAGGTGCCTTGCAATTTAGCTTCAGCTTCTTTTCCAAAATTGGGCGTGAAGAAATGAACTGTCAGCAGAAGGCAGAGTTCCACCCTGGCCCTGCTCCTGCTCTAGAATGCTACACCAGCTGGCCAGGTGGTGCATGCAAAGCCTGGAGACAGGATGACTTCATGTGCCAAAAGCAGGGCTCGGGTCAGGACAGTAAGGATGAGGTCATCTTTATCCATACCACTGCACCACCAGAAGTGCCTTCCAGAGCAGAACACTTCATTTACTGTTGGCATGCTGCCACTATCTGAACATAAACTAATCTAGGCACCCCATGTCACTGTTAAGGCTATTTGCTCATATTTGATTAGTCTGATCAAATTATGTTACAGCCAGTATTTGCTATATTTTATTCTCTTTCATAAAACAAACTATCAGAGAACACCATTGGTCCATAGCTCTATAACCCTCACTTGACAAGGACAATCCTTTTCTTTTCTTTTTTCTTTTTTTTTTTTCTTTTTTCTTTTTTTGGTTTTTCAAGACAGGGTTTCTCTGTGTAGCTTTGCACCTTTCCTGGAACTCACTCTGTAGCCCAGGCTGGCCTCGAACTCACAGAGATCCTCCTGCCTCTGCCTCCCGAGTGCTGTGATTAAAGGTGTGCGCCACCACCGCTTGGCTGACAAGGACAATCCTAAACGAACACTGAACACACAGCTTTCACTGACTCATCTCCCTTAACCCCACCTCCACATTTGGGGCCAGAACCCAGCATGCTATCTGGTATAGCACTGTCCCTAGGAAGCCTGGATAACAAAGCTTTTGAAATTAGACAACTCCAGTCCCACTAGTTTGGCTATGAAAACAGAAAGATGAAGCACAAGAAATAAATGAACAGGCCAAGGTCCATCTGGGTGTGAAGAACAATCCAGAACCCAGGAGCAGGAAGAGCAGGATTCAGTACAGATGGGGGAATCACATGAATGACCTTGAAAGGATACTTCATAAACTTGTCTCTACATTCCTAACAAGATAAGGTGCTTGTAATATTTCAGATTTTCATCTAAACAATTGCAAATTTTAAAGGTTGTAATGAACATTTGCTGTGTGCTAACAATGCACTGGGAAATACTATATGGCAGTTATTGAGGCTATTTATAGATGAGGCTCCTGAACACAGACAGGCTAGGTGACATGCCTCAAAGTTCCACAGCTAAATGGGGTCTTGACCAAGATTCCAGCACCAACTCACTCCATTGGACTGCTCTGCTGCCTCTCACATCTTAAGCTAGCAAACTCAAGAGGAAGACGGCAAGATTAGCCCCCTTTCTGAAGGGTCACTCACTACCCTCTGCACAGCTCCTCCATGAGTAAACAAAAAGACCAACTCCAGGGAGAGTCAGAGAATGGCAGGACCTCAGATTTGGAAAAACATTAGCCACTACACTACAATAACCTCAAGAGTCCTCCCAAAACTTTACTTTTGTTAATGAACGAACTTAAGAGCCAACGCTCATAAATAAAATGCCAACAAATCCTGGCAAATACTCCCCTCAGAGTGGCAGGAGAAGCCACCAGACACTGCCTCTGCCCAGTGACCGGCAACACAAAAAAATTGCACCAGATTTTCTTCCTAGGACGGCTCAAAGGGAAGGAAGGCACTATTTGTCCCAGGCTTGCCAAGGCTTTTACTCCTTTCAGAGTCAATTTTTGTTTTCACTCCAGCATAACTCTTTAAAAGTTCAAAATCAAGTCAACTGAGTTCAAGTTTTAAAACAAATAAGGTCTATGAATCCCTGAACTTCCACGAAGCCCAGTTTCTAGACTGACCAACATAAAATGTCTTGAGTACCTACTGCAGTCAAAACAGATGTTTGGCTCAGTCAACCTCTCTCTTTGCTCAAGTATGGGCAGGTCCAAAGTTTACATAAAAGAAATGCTTCTGAAAAATCAGAGCCAGAAGAGCCATGCAGAAAGGCTCAGATTTAATGGAGGCAGAAGATGGTGCTCACCTGTGATTCTGGAAGCCGAGGTTCTCACATCCAGTACTGTGGAGTACTTTCCACAAGTAAGGGTGTGTGGCAGGTGGGCGGGTGACAGCTCAATGTGACCACACAGTGGCCTAGAGATGAACTGGTGAGCAGTGTATGGCGGTCAGCAAAGAGTTGATTTCTAATTGGCCAAACCTGCTGGGTATCCTGGGGCTTTAATTTTCTTTTCAAAATCTAACTTCTATGATCCAAAAAAAGGAAGGAAGTAGGGAAGAAGGGAGGTTTCTTTAGAATTCCATGACTATGAATTTCCTTGATGTCCAGCTGAAGAACTCAGCAGTAACCAGTACTACAACAGGCAGTAGATCCCATCGTTGCAGATGAATGCCTTTCTCCTTGTCAGGGAAGGGCAGCTCCAAAGTGGACCACTGGACAGTAAGCTGAGAAATAAAGGTCTCGGAGCGAGCCAAGACACAGTCAGAAGCAGAGATCAGCTGGGATGAACGGAGTTCTCCACAGCCACATGCTGGCCATGGCAGGTCAGCAAGGGGAGGAACACAGACTTCAAACTCAGCCTGCATGATTATTTCCCTGACAATCAATGACAACAACAACAACAACAACAACAACAAAATTCAGTCCTCACAGAACCTTCTAAGGGAACAGCACACCGGCCAGAGAGCCATATCAACCTGAACTCCCCAACACTGTGTCTTACAGCCACGGCTAGTTAGGCCCAGGTCAAATGATTCTCCACAGTTCCCATCTACTCCTCAGTTTCTGCAATTCTCATCTGCTTTCCGGGCTCAGAGACAGTTCTGACTCTCCCCACACCCACCACCACATTATAAAATGATTTACTTCCCATCTGTACACGCAGGGAAAAGAGGTTTGTCCACGTCATCATGGACAAACAAGGCCTAGAAAACTCGTGGAAAGCACACCTTCTGATCATGTTCAAGTCTTACAAGATTGGTTACAGTTTCAAACAATCCCACAGGTGCGTATCTGGACCCAAGATTGCAGTCCTGCTTTGGTTAGACCACAAAAGTGCTACAGAAGAAACTATTAGGAGTTACTGTCATTACAAATCAGTGACACCAAGAATCTAACATGTTCCTAGATCTAGACTAAGTGTCTTTATCCACATGACCTTATGGAGTTCTTTCGAGAACTTCATGAGGCAAGACTATTTTTATGAGCTTTTTATAGATGGGAAAACTGAGGCTGAGCTGTGAAGGAGCTTAGTAAAGAACAGACTGGAAAGACAAGGATCCTTCTGAACAGGTTAAGATGCCCACCTATCTCTGACCCCATCCCTGACCCCATCCCTGACCCCTTCCCTGACCCTATCCCTGACCCCTTCTCTGGTCCAATCCCTGACCCCTTCTCTGACCCCATCCCTGACCCCTTCCCTGACTCCATCCCTGACCCCTTCCCTGACCCCTTCTCTGGCCTCTTCCCTGATCCCTTCTCTGGCCCCTTCCCTGATCCCTTCTCTGGCCCATCCCTGATCCCATCCCTGACTGAATCCCTGATTCCTTCCCTAGTCCCTCCTGGCTCCATCCCTGACCCCATCCAGCCTCCAGCCTCCTCTGCTCACTCAGTCTCTGCTTGTATGACATTCTTGTCAATTGTCATTTTCCTTCCCCTGACACAGACCAAAACACTTGACTGCTAGGGTCTCCCCGGCCAGTCTTAGCAGACAAACAGTCTGCTCCACACAGACTAGTGAAGTCCCTGGCAGGCCCCTGCCATACTATCAAAGTAAAGCTGCCCGAATTCCTGCTGAACACCTACTGGTACAAAGATCATGCAAAGATGTATGAATCTTAACACAGGGAAACAAGAGCAATTGGCCAATTTCAGTGTGCCAGAGGTATGGCCAGCCCATGTTGTCGTATCTGCATATACACACCGAGCCACTTATTTTCATAGGTACCACACATATGACCATTTTCTCCCTAACATTCAGGAATGCAAGCAGAGCTTGCACGCGAGGCAGACAAGTCAAAGGTGTTCCACAGGTAGGCTATACCTGCCCTCAGTCAGATTTGGGGCGCAGTGGGGGTAGGACAGCAGCTGGTACAGGCACATGGCTCTTACTTACCCTTTCTATCTCCTGGAGGTACAGGAGTGCGATGTCCCCAGCTTTCTCATAGCAGGTGATGACATCCTGTTCCCGGTCCACGTGGAGATTACTGGTAGAGGATGAAACAGGCAGCTTCTCTAAACAAAGTCCTAAGAGCAAAGCAAACACACAGCAACTGGATGAGGTCGTTTTCATGGGCCTTAATTATAGGGTTCGCTCTAGAGAACCAGAAAATGGTCTGCGCTGTAAGAGGCTATCAGAGTGGCCCCTCCATCCCTGCTCCTTTCACTGAGACAGGGTCTCACTATGTAGGACTAGCTGGCCTAGAACTCCCTAAGTAGACCAAGCTGGCCTTGAACTCACAAAGATCCACTTGCCTCTCCCCTGCCTCTCAATTAAAGGCACGTGATACCACATCCTGACTGTCCTCTCTCTTAAAGACAAGTGGAACTTCAAAATGAAGAACCAGAAGGAACGTTTACAGGTGCAGAAGGGACCACTCACAATACACAGTGGTCTATTTCAGCTTGATATTCAGTTTGAACTTGAGAGGGCCCTTCACCATGAGCTCTTTCAGTCCTGAAGAATATGGTGGTCATTTTTTATATCAGCATGACCAGGGGTGCTAGGACATTTGGACAAACATTCTGGGTGTGTCTGTAGGGTGTTCCTGGATGAGATTTACACACAGGTTGGTAAACTGAGTGTGGGGGCCCACAGAGACTCCATAGTGTGGCCTTACTTCATCCTGACTCAAGGTCAGAGAGTCCGAGCTTGTTTTGCCCTTCAAGGATGAATAACAGGATGTTTTGCCAAAGGCATGGTTACCAGATGTCTTGAGAATTAAGGAGGTGTTTACACTTGTTTGTACTTTGAACTATGATGTCACTGAGAGGGGGAGGTCTTTTGCCCCCTTTGCTTTGGGTATAAAAAGGCCCTGAGACATAAACTCAGGGTGACTGTGGTATTGACTCAGAGCCCTCCAGATGCTATTCTGTGTCTCTATTTTTCATATCTACTATTTCTTAATGCTCACCCCTCCATTCAAGACTATTCAATAGTGGAGCAGGACCCAGCAACTGAGTAAGCCTGTTGCCTTCCCTAAGTGGGCAGGCCTCATCTAGTCACCTGAATAGAACAGGACAATAGCCAGGACAGAGAAAAGCATGGCCCTTTCCTGCCTGAGCAGCAGCACGGCTCCCCTTGGCCCAGGGCCTGCTGGCTCTCATACTGAAACCTATGCCACTGGGTCTTTGGGTTCCCAGGCCTTCAGACTGGACTGGAAGTACACCAGCAGCCCCCTTGGGATTATAGCAGTCAACTAAAGGTCTTACCTCCTACTGACCCTGTCCCAGGAGGTTCCTGACTATTACAAAGACTCTCACTCAATGATGCCCAAAGCTCTTCAACAATTTTTAAAAATAAGCAAATCTGGCAGCTCTTGTTTAGATCTTGAGTGTCCCCCAAGGCCTTTATGTTAAAGGCCTGACCCCAGAGAGGTGCTACTGGGGAGATGTGGAATCTTTTAAGAGGTGGCAGCTAGTAGAAAGTCTCTGGGTCAATGGGGCATGCCTTGGAATAAGTTTTCAATGCCCTGAGGGAGCATTACTTAGAAACTAGGGAAATCTTACCACATTCAGATTAATACTCAGGCCTAAGAGCTTAGGAGTAATTAGAACACAGGGATCATTTCTTAGTTCTGGACTAAAAGAAAACCCAGAACACTGTCTGGAGGCATTTTTCTCATAGATGGGGCAAACAACTCTTTATCAGGGTAGAGCTCTGGGTTGAGATGTACAAAAGCATGAAAGGCTGAAAAAAATGGCAATGTGAGGATGGGCAGACATTTCTTGACCCCAGTGCCCACCAATCTTCAACTGGCCTAGAGAAATCAGACTTAGTTTTTAGCCACCAAAAGGCAGAGGGAGAAGACAATGGTAGGGGATGGTGTGGCAGACTTTTACAATTTCTGCTGCCTCAACTGCCCATGACATGATGGACACTCCAGCTCATTTAAAAGTCTGAGAGTGTCTGGAATTGGAAGAGGCAGATAGTTCTCTTGTAGAGCTGAGGAAGTGGAGACCCATGATGACAAGGAAAGCGACTGGTCCCAAACCAGAAAGATAACGAGTCTTTAGCCTCCTGGCTGACATACATCATGTTAGGTACTAATATTCAAAGTGGACTCCACTCAATGTCTTTTCATGGCTTGCTAGCTCATTTCTTTGTCTTGCTAACTAATACTCCACTTACCTACCCATCGATTGAATAGTTTGCTTGATTGCTTAGTTTTGGCTATTGGAGAAGTTATAAACATGTTGGACTTTTTTTTTTGTGGACATAAGTTTCAATTCAATTTAGTAAATACCAAGATGTGCAACTTCTAGGTCACATGACTCTGTTGAAGATATAGTCTTGGAAGAAACCACCCCACACTGCTTCTCGTCTTTTGACTCAGATCAAGAGTCTTGCTGTTTTCCAAGATGACAGTACTGCTCTGCTCAGAGCAGGATTGAACAAGCTCCTGCCGCTCTGCTTATGCCCAGCACTGGTGTTGCTGGCTTCGGGAGCTAGCCAGTCTGATAGGTGCACAGTGGAATCTCACTCTTGTAGTAATCTGCACTTCCTGATGACTTGTGTCAAGTCCTTTCTCATGCTTATTTGCCGCCTGCATATCTTATTTGAAGTGCTGCCTAGTTAATTTTTTTGTTCTTTTTCAATTGGGGTATTTGGGGATTTCCAGTGTTGAGTTTTAAGTATTCTCTGTATGTTTCAAATGAAAGCTCTTTATCATAAATATTTTGTAAATTTTTTTTCAAAATCTATGACTTCTGAAATAGAGTATATTCATAAATATGTTCATCTGTGTGTAGGTGAGCATGCATGTGTTGGGGTGGGCAGAGTTCAACATTGGGTGTCTTTTTCTCTCTCTCCACATCACTTTTTGAGACAGGGTTTCTCACTGGACCTGGAGCTTGCCAATTCAAGTAGACTGGCAGGCCAGCAAGCCCCAGGGACCCTCCTATCTCAAGCTCCTCAGTGCTGAAATTGTAAGCACTTGCCAGGCTATTATATGGGGCTAGGGCTCTGAACTGCATGCACTTACCAGCTGAGCCATACCCCAGCCCTCCAAGCCAAACACTTCTCTTTCCACTCCTCTACTGGCATCTTTCACACATTTAACATCGTTAAATTCCAATTTTATCAACGTTTTTCTTTCATTAATTGCACTTTAGATATTATAGCTAAACCTCATTGGTAAATACAAAGTTACCTACTTTTCTCCTGTGTTATCTTCTAGGAGTTTCATAGCTTTGCATTTTACTTTGATACTTATGATCTATTTTGACATAATACTTGAGGTCTATGACTTAGTTTTTAATCCTTAATTTTTTCTTCATCTCTATTCAGAGGTCCTGGCATTGTTTGTTAAAGACTATCCTTTCTGGGGCTGGAGAGATGGCTCAGTGGTTAAGAGCACCAGCTGTCCTTCCAGAGGTCCTGAGTTCAATTCCCAGTAACCACATGATGTCTCACAACCATCTATAATAGGATATGATGCCCTCTTCTGGCATGCAGAACACTCATACATACAATAATAATAAAAAAAGACTATCCTTTCTATATTGAGTTGCCTCTGCTCCTTGTCAAAGCTTAGTTGACTCAGTTGAATGGATCTATCTTTTAGCTCTGCTCTGTTCTACTGACTTACCTGTCTGTTCTTTTACCAATATTATGCTGTCGTGATCACTATATACCATTCTGATATGACCAGTGAGGTGTAAAATACATGAGATAAAATTTGCCTGTTTTATGTATTCAAAATTTTTAAGTAAATTCACAGACTTGTGTAAGTGTCATCATAATTTGTGGTGGTTTGAATAGGAATGGCCCCCATAGACCCATGTGTTTGAATGCTTGACCCATAGAGAGTAGCACTGTTAGGAAGTGTGGCCTTGTTGGAGGAAGTGTGGCCTTGTTGGAGGAAGGGCTTTGAGGTCTTCTATGCTCAAGCCATGCCCAGTGTGACATACAGTCTTTCCCTGCAGCCTGCGGATCCAGATGTAGAACTCTCAGCTCCTTCGCTAGCACCACATCTGCCTGCACGAGGCCATGTCTCCTGCCATGACAATTATGGACTAAACCTCTAAACAGTAAGCCAGCCCCAATTAAATGTTTATAAGAACTGTTATGGTCATGGTGTCTCTTCACAGCAATAGAAACCCTAGCTAAGACAAAATTCAAGTTTAGAATAGTCTCATCATCCTCAAATGCTGCTTCCTGCTCAGTTAGTCAGTTCCCAGGCCTGCCCTCAGCTTTAGACTACCATCAATCTATGGTCTCCACAGTTTACTCCTTCTGGACACTTCATGTAAACGAAGTCACATATGTGGCCTTCGGGAGTTGATTTCTTGGAATGCATGCTTCCCAGGCTTGTCCAGGTTACACCAAGTTTTAGTACTCTCTTCATGGTACTTCTCTTCTCACAGTATTTCTTTTCATTGCTCCAATAGTTGCATTTTCTATCCAACTGCCCATTACAGAAGCAGGTTGTTTCTACTCTGGCTACTATGAACAATGCAGGTGTGAGTATTCATGGACGATTTTCCTGTAGAGAAATGCTTTTAATACTCTTTGGCTGATACCTAGGGGTGAAATTGTTGGATCACATGACAAGTTTCTTTTTAACTTTTTATTGCCAAACTGTTTTTCTAAACTGGATTTAGCTTTCTGCATCTGGCCAGCAGTGTATAGGGGCCCTGTCTCCACAGAGCTGGCATTGCTACTGTCTCCTTTTAAACAGCATCCCCTGGAGTGCAGGAAAACGCATCTCATTGTGTTTAGAGTCATATTTCCATGACCACTGACTCTAACCATCCATTTGTTCTGTGCCTACTTGTTATCTACACATCTTCTTTAGTCAACTGTCTATTAAAATGTTTAACCCACTTACATGGTTGCTAATTTTCCTACGGACTTGACAGGTTTTTTTGTATATTCTAGATACAGATGTTCAGATTTGTGATTTGGAAATATTTCTATTCTATGAATTCCTCTTCTTCTCCTTTTTAATTAATTTTAATTTTTTAAAATTTTTTATTTTTTTACATTTCTTAAGAGGACACTTGCCCTGGGTGGAGAGATCAACCACAAGCCACCTGGTGCCATGAGGCCCAGATGCAAGGGGGACATTTTTTAAATAGAAGAAATAAACATTTGATGAAATCCAATGTATCCATGTTTTCTTTAATTGGGCTGAGTTTGGGCTAACAAGGCTTTGCCTTGCATGTTCTTCTAGAATTGGAACACAGAAGTGTGATCCACACTGCCATCATTTTCACATATACTGCAAGGTACAGACTGAACTGACCTTTTTGCAAATAGACCTCCAGCTCTCTAATTGCACATAACTGAACATTTTCCTTCCCTGATGAAACACACTTTTTAGGAAAATCATATGGACACCAACGAGTGTATCTCCAGACTGTCCTCTGTTACAGCGATCTGTCTATGCTCACACCAATGCCTGGTGAGTTCTGTCACACTCACAGCTAGGAGAACTGAAGGCTGCTCACAGGACTCCAGAGGGAGAGGAGAACTCCAAGTTAGAGCCTGTTCTTTCCTGAACTCTTCCCTCCATGCCTTCTACCTTTATTGATTTTAGTCTGTGTCTTTTTGTGTAATAAGCAGTAAGCATGAATAAATTTTCTGAAGTGTGAGCATTTGGACTGCAATCAGTGGCTGAAAGTAGTCCTGAGTAACACTGACAGGCATTACAGAACATAGTTGAACTCCTCTAACTTTGTCACAATGTGTTTCTGACCTAGAATACATCTTCTAAGTCTTTTGCTAGAAGAGAATGTGTATTCTGTTGTAAGGTGGAATGCCATACAAAGGTCAGCTGGATCAAGTCAACACACTGTGTTCCTGGGCTTCTTTCTATAACTTTCTGCTCTGTCTTCTTGCTCTACATTTATTGAAACTGGCATATGAGTTGAGCATAACTGTGCATCTGCCCATTTCTCTGTGAAGATTTTTCAGTTTTTCTTCATGTACTTTAAACTCTGCTACTGGGTATATTAACTTTAGAATTGTTATTATATCCCTTAATAGACTTCTACTAATGGACTTCTTTGCTTCAACACCACCTTTGCCCACGTTTATCTGGCTCCTCCAATTCTCATTTGGTTAGTGTAACCACAGCACATTTCTCATCCCCTTTTCTCTCAATCTCCTGTGTCATTATTTTAAAAAATACTTTCTATAGTCAACACTCTGATGATCTCTCAGTTTTAGTGTTTGGAATATTTACATTTAGCCAAACATGGTGACACAGGCCCATGATCCCAGTACTCTGGAGGCTGAGGATCATGCATTTGAGGCCAGCCTAGAGTACACAGTGAAAAACCAAACAAACAAATCCCCACAGTGACATTTACTGATATTTCTATTTGTCCCACGTGCCCTGTTCTGTTTCTTTCCCCTCTTTTTCTGCTCTCTATTTAGCCAGCATTATTTATCTACCTGTTAACTTACTAGCAAAAACGATGTCTGTTGCTTTTGGTTTTAATCTGCTATGATCTGTTTCAAATGATTTCACACACTGTGAACAACCCTCATATAACTGCATGCTTTCACCTGTCCCCTTAGAGCTAGTATTTGTATGAAGTGGTCAATTATATTTTAGAGAAACTTCCTCTTCTATCTTCAGCAATACAGTTGGGCTCTTCTGTGCCAAACATTCATTTGTGTTGATCCACATTTTCTCCTGGTGTCTTTTCTTCTGCCCAAAGTAGTTCCCTTAATGTTTTTGGTGGGATGGCCCTCCTCCCACTGACTTCTTAGCTGCATTATGTCTGGGAGATTTGATCTTCATCTTTGGAGCTGTTTCACTAGGAAGGGAATTCAAGGCTGGTGGTTTGCTTCCCCCCAGTCTTCCTCTAAGGATGCTGCTCCACTGACTTCTCGCGTCCACATTTCCTGAAAAGAATCCTGCTTCTCACCCTCGTGTTTGTTCATTATATGGGTCTCTTTCCAGCTTTATCACTGGCTGTGAGTAGTTTGTATTATGAAGTACTTGGGCTTCACTGAGTTCCTAGAACTGAGTGTTTACAGTTTTGTAAAAACTAAAGTGTTTAGCCATTATTTCTTCAAAAATGTGTGTGTTGGCTGAGGGGATGGTTCAGTGGGTAAAATACCTGCCAGGATCCTGAGTTCAGATGCCCAGAACAGAAATGTGGTAGCACTCGCCTGTAGTCTCAGCACTCCTACGGAGAGACAGGAAGCAGAGACAGAAAAGCCCCCCAAAGCCTGTGAGCCAGCTCATGGTATATGCAGAAGAACCCCTACAAGTCTGTGGGCCAGCTCATGGTATATACACAGTGGGAAAACAAGAGACGGAGCCTCATAGCAGGCAAGAAACAACACCCAAGGTTGTCTCAAACTTCTACATGTGCCCTGTAGTAAGCACGTGCCTGCAGCCACACATATGACAACATACAGATCCCACACACACAAAGATAAAACCACAGTTTTTACGCTCCCCGTTTCCTTTCCTAGGTGACTTTAATTACATGTATATCAAGTCACCTAGCATTGTCATACAGTTCAGTTATATTCTAGTTTGATCTCTTGTTGTATAAAAGGCACCCTGACCAAAAGCAACTTAGGAGAGTAAAGCATCTTTTAGGCCTAAACCTCCATGCCACAGTCCATCATTGAGGGTAGTCAGGGCAGGAGCTCAGGCAGGAACTGGAAGTGAAACCATGCAGGAATGCTGCTTGCTTGTTTGCCCTACTCTTTTTTTTTTTTTTTTTTTGATTTTTCTTGGCTTTTATTAGCATGTGTTAAAATCATATTATCCAAACACTACCAGAAGAACACATATCGTTCTGAATAAAGTGCTTAAGGAAAAAAATGCAACTTATTAAATTGGACATTCTTTTCTAGTTCATAAATTTTGGGTTACAATCAGGGCACAAAGGAGAAACAGAATGCAGTATTAGAGCGAGAAGCTTCAGTAAGAACTTGGGTGTAGACATAAGACCATGTCCCATTTCCCCACTTCCTTGCTGACCAAACACTGCACCTGCATAAAGCAGCAGACAGCTTTGTTTTAATAAATACATTTCCCTTCATTCAAATCGTTTGCCCTACTCTTACTTAGCTTTCCTATACAGCACAGGACCACCTGCCAGGGGAATGGTGCCACCCACGGTAGGCTGGGCCCTTCTATATCAATTATCAACCAAGACAATCCCTACAGACGTGCCCACAGGCCAATCTGATCTGAGTAATCCCTCAATCGTCCCTTCTTAGGTGACTATGGGCTGTGTCAAATTGACAGTTCTAACTAGAACAAGGGTTAAATTCTATAATCTTCCCACTTAGAAAATTTCCCTCTTTAATTTTAGATGTTTTTTACCTCTTTGTTTCCAAATTCACTAATCTTTTCTTTTGCAGAATCTACTCTGCATAAAATCACATCCACTGAGCCGGGTGGTAGTGGTTCATACCTTTAATCCCAGCACTCGGGAGGCAGAGGCAGGTGGATCTCTGTGAGTTTGAGGCCAGCCTGGTCTACAGAGTGAGTTCCAGGACAGCTAGGGCTATACAGAAAGACCATGTCTTGAAAAACCAAAACAGGACAGACTCCTCATTTACCACAATAGCCCCAGAACCACTCCAAAGCAAGTGAGCAAGTATTTGGTTACAGCTTTGGAGTGTTCTTTAAACACTCACTAGCACAAAATTAAAATTGACCAGGGGGAAAAAAAAGAGAAATTGTTTCACAGTCTGCTCTTTTCTTGGATAAGAAGCAACCAGACAACATAAGAGCTGAAATTAATTAATTAATTAATTAGTTAATTAAT
>CABHPR010126186.1:13989-42001 GCA_902168415.1 Peromyscus melanophrys | reverse complement strand
TAGACTTACATTTACTAAATACAGATCATTTATGGGACGGACATAGATGGCTTCCTTTTTTCTTATTCAAATATATTTAATTATTGACATTTTCCCATGAATTTAGTAGTGTTTAAAGAAGTTAATTAAGTTGCTCTAACATCAATTTAAAAGGGACAGCACAAGACTGCAAACTCAGAGTTTTGTTATTAAAACTTGCACTTTTTATATACCGACTAGAATACAAGCACATGTTTTTCCTCTTTCTTCATAATGAGAACTAACAAAGAAAACTAAACAAGTTCCAGATTGGATGCAAATATGACAATCTTGCTATAGGAACCTGCCTAAGTATTGTGGGCTCACCTGTCCTTGGGAGCTATACTCATTTCTGATATACAGAGCAGCTGAAGATGAGGAATTAAGAGTTGATCAGCATTTTCATGTATTTCCAGATATGATTATTGAAACAAAATTTTAGTTTGTTCAACAAATTTAAAAAGTATAAGTAGTTGTTTTATTACCTGGTGGGGAAGCAAGAGTTGTGTGTTCATAATCATTAGGTATTTCTAACACAGAAACTTGGTTATGGGTTACTTATGGGTTTTTCACTAAGCTGAGAGCTAAGTGCTTGATAAAAATTCTGGAGGTGTTCATTGTTAAAATTAGCTGGAGTGCTGGTATTTGCTCTGCTTGCTATTTCTAACAGGGAATAGGGCAATGAGAAACATTGTTTCCTAAGAGGATATTTTAGAACATGGTCCTGCATTTCACAAGCTATTCTATTAGCTCACTCCATCCCACCTTATTCAGAATACAAAGTGTGTTTATTATCCTGTATTACTATGAATTTTAGGAGGAAAAAGTAGAATTATGATATGAGCATACTAGAAATATCTTCTTGTGACATAGTAAAAATATTTTATTATCTTTTCAAAATAGCATAACAAATTCTAAAAAAAATCTGCATTGGGCACAAGTTCTGTTGTATCTCAGTGTGTAACTGACCATTCAGATTTCAATCAACATTTAGACTAGCAACAAGTGACTGAAGAGATTTTAAATAATGGCATTACCCTTAAAATAAAATCCAGTGGTCTTCTTAATGTATTACATGCTTTCTTAGGAAATAATTTTGGAATGTTAAAATTTTAGAAAAGAAAACTAAAATAGCTCAAAGAGTTTCCTTCTCATTCTAAAGGAAGGAGGAAGGATTTGGGGAGGAAGATGAACTATGATATTAGGGTACCAGTGTTTGCCTTTAAGGAGCTGGATGCATGCATTCATCATTCTTTTATTTTTGTATTTTGTTTTGTTTTTCAAGGATGTTCATGTAAGCCTAAAAAATTTAATGATTAGCCTAACCTGAACTGATTACTAGTAAGGAAAAGACAATGCAACTCTCACCACAGTTTCTAAACATTCACAGACCTCTGAAGATGACTGGATAACGTAAGTATGGCTTTTACATGATCTGACACCTTTATAAATTTCTAATTGTATTGAAAATTGAGGAATATATAAAATAAATATAACAAATACCATTTAACAAATATAGAATCAGGAGCAATGCCTACTTTGATTATATATTCATAGGTATTTAAAACTGAATAGCATTTTATTGCTCAACAAACACTGTATTGACATTTGTTTATTTATTCAAGTGTACTGGCATTTGGCTTGAGCTTAATATTTTTACGAAGATATATTTGAGGGTTTATATTTTCCTGGTTTATCTTTTTTTAATGGGTCAATAAAACTTTATTTAACTTGGAAAATTTAAACTTCAAAAATAATATTTTAATGGGAATTTATAAAAAAGAGTGATAAATTATTGGGGAGAAAAGCATATACTATTTCTATAAGACTGTTCTGGATAACTCACTGCCAGTGATCTGGTTGACCTTTTATCATTATTTAAACCAGCCTTTCTTCATTTATTTAAAGTATTTGTTTTTCTTTTTTTATTAATGTCTGGTTAGCATACAACTAAATGCATTTCATTATAAAACTTAAATACATATATTGTTGTAGTTTGTTTTTAATTAAATCCAAACATTGTTCTCTCCAATGCCTCTTTCCATCTGGTCTTCCTTCAGCAAGTAGGGTCCCTTTTGTTTTCATGACACAGATGTTCACTTGATTTCCTCTCCCTTTTATGGCAATCTCTTCTGCTCTCCTCTCATAGTTCTCGTCTATAATAATCACCTACACACACCATTCAAATTTATATTCTGCATATGAGAGAAAATTAAGATACTTATTTCTCTTGCATTTGTTTTTATAAAGCCAGAGTCATTCTGCAGTTCAAGTTGACCTGAAATGTACTAAGTAGCCCAGGATATACTTGAATGCCCATCAATGCCACTGGCTCAGCCTCCCAAATCCTGAAATAAAAGGCAGACACCATCGTACTTGGGTCTGAAATTTATCTGTCTCTGGTTTTTTGGATGAATTCTTTCTTTTTCTCCCAGTAGGAGTGGATCAAGCCCAAGGTCTTGTGAATGCTGTGTAGGCTCTGTATATAAGTAAGCTGTATCCCCAACATATCATTTCACAATCAGATTCAACTTTCCCCAATCACCTCTGTTCTATTATTACCAAGGAAATTGTGATCTATGTGCCATAAATCCACCATCTTAATTCTGTATAAATATTTTCTCCAACTACTTTCTAAATAACTTAAGAATTAAGAAAGAGTTAATAAAGAGTTGCTTTCCTCTTTTTTGGTTGTTCTTACACAACTACCTGCATAAGGAATTGTAAAAAATACTTCATGTGTTTCTATGCTATTCATTGGCTTCACTAGTGTTCTGGCCAAACAATCCAGTTCAGTGTGTCTTGTCAGAAGAGTTTTCTAATAATAAATTCTCTCAGTTTTGCTTACTTCAATATGTCCATATTTTACATACATTTAAAAAATGATACTGATAGATCATACTTTGCTGCTGATAATTTTAATTTCAGGACCTGTAAATATTGGCTTCATTGCATCTGATGATTTGACAGTTAATTCTATTGTCTCCCTATTGCATAATGAGTCACTTGATTCTCATACTGCTTTTTAGACTTTATCTTTAGCATCGAAATTTTGACTCAGTCATGACTAGGAGTGGATCTTTTCATGTTAATCACAGTTTTAGCTCATTGAACCTCTTGATTTACTAATACTTTTCATTAGATAGAAGAAACTTTCACTAAGATATTTTCCATATTTATGTTTTTGTCTATGGTTTTCTTTACATAAATGTTAGTGTCCCTCATTTCTCTGCAGCTATTTTTGTGTTTATTTGTTCATCTCTCTTCTCTTTACTTAAAATAACCTCCATTGATTTGTAATAAAATTGGCCAATTCCTTTGACAACTCAAAATTTCTTTTAAGTTCACTTAGTGAATATCTCATTCTGGTTATCACATTTTTCAAGTACTAATTTTCTATTCAGCTGTGTTTAAAGAATGATTTCTCCATAAATATTTTCTATTTATGTGACACTGTCACCGTGTCTCCCCTTAATTTTTTAGACATAATCTATTTACCCTCTTTGAATACATTCATAACGGGTGCTTTGAAGTCTCTGTTCGCTAGAGATCAATTCAAAGCAGTTATATTTTCTGAGTATAATCATAAAATTGTGTTGTAAGTGGGATATTTTAGCTCATGATGTGATACTCCTCACCAGAAGAATATGTTTTGCTTTTTGGATTGCACATTTATTTATTTGCTAATTGACTTGGAAGTACTGTGCCTTGGAATCATTTTCTCTCTGAATGTGACTGTGTGACTTTTGGTAAACTTGCTTAGATTTATTTTTGCTTTTCTAAGTATTTTAGCTTGACCAGAGGTTATCCATGAATCAGCGGGATGTAGTTATCTACATTTTAGTTTGACTAGGGGTTATCTGTGGATCAATGTGATGTACTTATCTGAAGTTGTGTTTTTAGTGCCCTTACCCAGTAAGTTTTTAAACTTTTATTGTTGGGTGTATTTGTAGCTCAGAGACTATTGTGAGAAACATTTTATTATTTTATCTTATTTATAGCACACACAGCTGCGTGTGAGCTTCCCCTCCATTCACTCTTGAGGGACCATGGCCTTGGCTATGCAGTCTTCCATGCCAGGGATACGTGTGGTTTCACCTTTCCAGAGTAGGTCAGCTCAGGCATCCTCTTGACCATTGCCAGTAGTCTATAGTGGAATCATCTTTGTGGGTTCCTGGGGACCTCTCTAGCACTCTGCTTCTTCCTATTCCCATGGTGTCTTCATTTATCATGGTATCTTTTTCCTTGTTCTCCCACTCTGCTCCTGATCCTCCCACTCCCCTAAGCTCTCTTTCCCCCACTCTTGCCCTCCGTTACCCCTTCTCACTCCCAGTTTGCTCATGTAGATCTCATCCATTTCTCTGTCGCTGGGTGATCCCTGTGTCTTTCCTAGGGTCCTCTTTACTAGCTAGCCTCCCTGAAGCTGTGAGTTGCAGTTTGGTTGTCCTTTGCTTTAAATCTAGTATCCACTTATGAATGAATAAATACCATGTTTGTCTTTCTGAGTCTGGGCTACCTCACTCAGAATGATGTTTTCTAGTTCCATCCATTTGCCTGTTTGGTGGTTTTGCATTTTACTACTTGCATATGACACTATAAGCATGCCTTCATTGCTCTCCACTAAGACTTACTCTGTTCTCACTAACATCCTTAGTCATACAGCTCTCTATACTCCTTTCATGTGTAGCTGGGAAATTATTCACTGTTAACCACTGCCTCTCCATCTGGACTTGTCCGATAGGTGGAATCTTTGCTCCTCTTCACAAGAATTGGGTATGAGGCCATGAGACCATAAGGTGTTTACAAAACTGTAAGCACTGTAACTGATAGTGACATTGTTTGTATCTTAGTAGATGCAAAACTGAAATAAGCTCTGCCAAGATCAAAAGAATGAAGACAAACTTTTATTCAAAGCAGGCAAGAAGATCATGGAAGATATTTCCAAAGAGATGCTTTCATGAACAAAGAGAACATTGGATTATATTGAGGGAATCTTTACATGTTCATACAGTATTGGTTTATTCCTGAGCCTGACCAGTTTCTGAGGATGTTCAATTTAATATCAAAATTTAAGAATAGAAGACAATAGGTATAGTTTCTGGCATTCTTAGCTCAAAGCCATGGAAAAATGTTTAAAAGATAAAGTGGTGGACAGGAATACCTCTTCACATATTCCTCTTGCATAGTGAAGATTTATCTAAAATAAAGAATGGCACTACAAATGCATTCATACAAATGTTTGTTTTTAAAGTACCTGACTCCATCACTACCTAACAAAATGATACTGCTGCTTTATAAATAGAGACTGGAGGGGACCTAGTTTTCTTGCCTTAACTTTTCTTGCATGAATCTATGCCTTATGAATTTGGAGGTGAAATAGAAGGTAGCATGCTAAAATACTGTCTGTTATACTTGGAATAAAGCTTCAGCCCCATGAGTAAAGGCAAGGTGAGCGACAGGACCTGATCCCTTCACTTATGTCTGCTAGAGTTCACATGGCTGGATAGAATCAGAAATTCCTGCAGCTTACTGCCTTCACCTCCATATTGAAAGCAAAGCTCAGGCTGGGAGCTGAGGAACAGGAGCATCCCAGGCTTCTTGGTTTCCCTATCCTTGAATAATTTTCATAAGGTAAGTCTCATGGGGGAGGGTATTGGGAATGGCTCCATAGGTTGGTAAAATGAGATTTTCTTGAATGAATGTTTTTCCTTTTAGCTGCAGACTTTTAAGTTATTATTTTATTTATTTTATTATTTATTATTTTATTATTTTAATTTATTTTCTCAATTTTAAATGATTATTTTATACTTTTATAGTTAAATGGTTATTTCTGTCAGAGTTTCTCAGATATTGCTGCTTGTTATTCAAAAAACTGTATTTTTATTGAATTATAAAGCTGAAAATAGGGGTAGCTGAGATTGCTGAGTGGGGTAAAGGAACTTGCTGACAAGTCTGGTGACCTGATTTCAATTCCTGGGATCCACATGGTAGAAGAAAGAACTGACTCTCACATATTGTCCTGTGACTTCTAGACATGCACTGTGGCACACACACACACACACACACAGACACACACACACACACACACACACACACACACACACACACACACACTACTAATAAGTAAATAAACAAAAGGCCCTCTGAATCAGCTAAGTAAGGCTCATGTGAATTCACAGAGACTGAAGCAGCAAACACAGGGCCTACACTGGTCTGCACCAGTTAAGGATGTGAACTGTCAGCTTCCTGCTCTGGCCACCATGCCTGCCACTTGCTGCCATGAATTCCTGCCATGATGGACTCTTATACCTCTGGAACTGTTCCTAGGTTAGAACTCGGGTTGTACCTTTACCCTGTGGGCCATCTCACTGGCTCTGATTTCAAACTCTTGGTGGCTGAATTGTCCACAGACTTTGCTACATGATATTTACTGGATACCTGTTAATGTGCTTTCCCAGTGTAGGCCACCACAAGGTGAACAGCTTTGCTCTGTGATACCGTTCCCCACTCCATGAAGCTCACCACAGACACCAAGACAATGGAGTCTATCAACAAGAGGCAGAAACCATGGACCAACATAAACTCGTTCTCCTTAAAACAAAACAAAACAACTGGGGATGTGTACAGCACTCCAGACTAACAATTCCATTTAGGAATGAGAGAATTTACCTGCAAGTGACTTATTCAGGAATGGAAAGTTAATTCCAGGCAAAGACAGCACTGGACACATCAATTTGAGAGTGTCTCGTGGGGAAATTGAGGACACACGAGTCACGTGTCCACCCTGCCACACTCTGTGCCTCAAGAAAGTTGGGTATTTTTCTGTACAGCCTACGTGACTCCCAGAATCTCCTTCATTTAGCTAACACTTTGCTCAAGTTGGCTCTTGCATCTTTTTGGCACATCACCATCATCCTTTGACTATCTCCTTAATTTCCAGCACACAAAACAAACATACACAAATGGTTTTTGTTAATGTTTTACATTCCACACCTCTTGGAATCTCTCATTTCTCCAAGGAGTGCTGATTTCTTTCTAAAATAGTTTTTATTGTATGAAATATAATCTCTAAATATTGAATACTGTGATAGAATTTTCCTTCTATTCTTTATTATTAAATTTTTTGGGTAATGTAATTTCCTGCCACCCACTCAAATATACCTTAGCCAGAATGGGCTCAGATAAATTTATCTGAGATTGACTAGAGATTATTCTCTTATGTTACTTAGATTCATCTTCATGCATTTTAGTTGATGCCTTGCTAAAAGAAATCATTAATTTTTTAAAATTTTTATTTAGTTTTTAACTTTAAAAACTCTCAAATATAATTGCTTTTATTTCATAACATCAGTTAACAAACTTCTTTTTGTTTTATTTAAAAGTTTTGTTTTTCCATTTTACATACCAACCATATCTTTCCCCTCCCTCCCCTTCTCCTACTCACTTCCCACCTTCCCCCGACCCTACCCCACATCCACTCCTCAGAGAGGGTAAGGCCTCCCATGGGGAGTCAACAAAGTCTGACATATCAAGTTGAGGCTGGACCAAGCCCCTCCCCACTGCATCAAGGCTGAGCAAGATATCCCTCCATAGGGAATGGGCTCCAAAAAGCCAGTTCATGCACTAGGGATAAATCCTGGTCCCATTGCCAGCGGCCCCACAAACTACCCAAGCCACACAAATGTCACCCACTTTCGGAGGGCCTACTTCAGTCCCATGCAGGTTCCCCAACTGTTAATTCAGGGTCAGCTGTCTCTGTGGGTTTCTCCATAATGATCTTGACCCCTTTGCTCATATAATCCCTTCTCCCTGTCTTTGACTGGACTCTGGGAGCTTCACCCAGTGCTTAGCTGTGGTTCTCTGCATCTGCTTCTATCAGTTACTGGATGAAGGTTTGTGTTTGTCTTTCTGGGTCTGGGTTACCTCTGGATTTTTTTTAAATTTGTATCTTTTCTATGGTGCTGGATTTTAAAACTGTAACAATATAAAAAACTTAATAGAGGGGCATAGAAACTAAGGTTTAAAGAATTTCAGATTTACTCATTTCAGAGAAAAATATCAAGATGTTCTGAATAACTGCAAAAATTCAGTCTAGCTTTATCTGAATTTATCTATATAAATTTTATATAAAGTGTATATATTTCCATCTTTGTAAAAGATAATTCATTAATATATTAAATTAAGTCATATAATCAGAAACAGATTTTGGCAGCTCATGATACTTCAATTTTAATAATTTAAGATTGGAAGTTAAAAGAATTTTTATGGAATCTCTAGGATATAAACCTTGAAATTACATTCTACATGTGTGATATTAGGAAATCACTTAGCATGCTGGATTATTTTGTATTTGAAGAATAGCACAGCGACACCTATTTTCTAGAGTTATAATAATTAGTTTCTTATGGTCATATAATACCTATACCTGCCTACGTTTGTTTATACAGTTGGATTTTTAATTCTAAGCACTCTTTACATGATGAAATATACAAGCATCCATTTTCCTTCTCATATTTCCCAATGTAATAAAATTTACCTTAAACAACAACAACAATAATAAATTACTCTCCAGATTTTTTTTTGCTCTTATTTACACCATTCTAAGATGACAATGGCTTAAAATGATTCCATTCCTCTCAGACAATGAAAGTCTCATTTAGAAGATGAATAACTTTGGCTGCATTTTTTAAGCTTAGCATTTTCAATTGCTTTCGACTTTGTTATTTTCCTGCAGGCTTCCCTGGGTTACACTGCCTTCTAAGGCAGTGCTCGCTTAGCTGTCAAACCTAACTATGCAAGGGAAAGATCAAACTTCAACAGATAATTCCTGTTTCCATGGAAACTGGTTCTGTTTAGGTAAAAGCTCTAAGAGCTTATAAATAATCACAGATTCAAAGACTTCCTTCATTGCCTGCCTTTGACAGGCGTGGTGATCTAAATCTTCCCTGGAAAGGAGCCAGTTCATATGGTAGTGCTACAAAGCCTTCATATTCCCACTAATTTATTTGTCTTTAAGATGCATTTGTAGATTGTATTTGGTGACATACTCCTCCAAATAAAAATTTAACATGGACATGAGTCATATTTCCATGGTGCAAATTATTTGACAGTTACATATACTTTTAGTGAATGATGATAAACTTTTGCTTCTGCTTTGTGGGAGAGTGAGCAGAATACTGACTACTTTCATATTTCACCTTCAGATTTCTTTCTTTCTTTCTTACTTTTTGTTGTTGTTGAAGGAATGAGATGGCCTCACCCCTCACCACAGTCGAGGGATAACTGGTCCTGATGGCAGGAGCGTAGTGGAGCTGGCTCTACCCCTCACCTGAGGGAGGCAACCCCAGTAGCCTGGACTGACCAGCTCAGCTACACTCAGGCCCACAGCTGGGACTTGGGTTGTCCCATCCTAACATTTACCCCATCCAGGACTTGCTGGAGCTTGTAAAGGGACTGGTCCAGTGGAATGATACCCACAGAATGTCCATGACTCAGGGGAGTGCTGTGGGATATCTAAGAGGAGTTTTGGTGAGTATCCAGTGATGATGGAGCATCAGAAACCGGAGGCCTCAAGTTAGACCAATGACTCATTGCAATGAACATTTACAAGTAAAGCTGGTTGGACAAAAGGGTGTACCATGTGACACACTGGGGCTCCCAATGCCACTAGGACAAATGAAGAATTGCTGGAGAAGTGAGAAAGACAGAAGAGTGAATAGGTTTCTGTTTGTTTGTTTGCTTGTTTTGTTTTGATTTGAATTTTTAAAAATTTTCCTTTGTGGGGAATGCTGCAGGGGTGAGGAGTGCATGATGTGAAATTCCGAAAGAATCAATAAAGTAGTTATTTTTTTTTAAAGACAAGAGGAAACTACTTTGGAGGGGCCAATCATGAGTTAGTTAGAAACTGTTTCCAGGTATATTATTTTAGAGAGCTACATATTTAACAAATGATCCTTTAGTGACAACCAAGGAAAAATTGGATTTGCACTACTTTGTATATGACGTGGGCCACATTTAGTATAAATTATTCCCCTCTATATTTACCTGTTTTTAATCATAGTGTTTTGATTACTCAATTAATAAGCCTCCTGGGGAAAGTTAGAGGTGGCAAAGCTATTTACTGTTGTTATTCTTTCTTTATCATTTTCTTTATATCTCTTTCTATATTTTCTTGCTTTCATTTCTTCTTAAAATTTCCAAACTATCAAAAGAATTCTATATCAATAAATATAATGTCAGAAGTTCATGAAGATACCACAAAATGAGTCAGTAACTCATTTAGCACTTTGTAACTCCTTTAAGCATTGTAGACAGTTTTTGTTCTTTCTTTTTTTTCAAATGTCTGCTAAAGTGCTCTCAAATAAAATTTGGAACAAATTTTCTTTGGAAATATAAATTAATATCAATCATCTTAGGACTCTTAGGACTTTCTAATAAAAATAATTGAGTTGAAGCTAAAAGGAGAATCATCATAGTACATTGTTTTATAGTTAGAGATAGTTTAGAAAAGGTCTATAATGTTGGTGACTGATGGTCCTCTGAGGCATATGACCTGTTAAAACAATCATCTCTCTCTGTTGACTGTAAATGAAAACCCTTGAAATAGGACAGATGCTATATTGCAGACTCATAAATCAGAGAACAGGTCAAGATCTATAGAACCACAGTGTTCTAAATGATAACAGCAAGCACTAAACTAAGACAAAAGACAGAGAATAAAGAAAACAAACATCTAAAAGATACTACGGTAGAATTCTGTAACTCAGTGATCCACTTAAAGATTTATTTATTTTTATTTTACATCTACGAATTTTGCCTGACTGTATTTGTGCACATCATGTGCATGCTTCGTGTGTATGGAGGCTAGAGAGGATATCAGGTCTTCAGGAAATCAAGCTCAGGTTCTGAGCAAGATTAGTGAGTATTCTTAACTGCTACGCCATCTCTCCAACCTCTTATTTTTTTCACATGACTAACTCATCTTTAGGGTAAATATCAAAATGATAAAATACAGATAAATTTGAAAAAGTACTTTGCTACTTTTACACTTTCAAAATTATTGCCAATATTCAACTTACTAAAATGTAGACTTTTCAAACTGTACAATTTAAAGTTAGACTCTATCAGAATGAACTCTGGAGTCCCAGTTTTTGTTATCATACCTATAAAAAAGCAGCCACTCAATATTCACCAGGTGGAATTGTAGCTCTCAGTTCCTTTCCCTCTAAATCCAGTTATGGAAATTTTCAGAAAAAATCTGTTAAGATTATAGGAATTAAGTCCAGAGCTTGTTTTTGTTGACTCCCCAAGGGAGCCCTTACCTGCTCTGAGGAGCAGATGGGGGAGGAATGGGGAGAGGTGGCTGGTGTAGAAGAAGGGGAGGGAGAAGTAACTGGGATTGGTATGTAAAATGAAAAAAAACCTTTTTTTTAAAATAAAAAAAAAGATTATAGGAATTAAGTTAGTTACAGGCTGATCTTACAATGTTCTTTCCAATAAAAAATATTTTAATGTGTGAGAAGACTCCAATTACTTTCAAAATGACATACTTTTCTTCTCCTTTTATTGAAAAATTGATCATTTTCTCATATAATATATCCTGGTTACAGTTCCCCTCCCTCTACTCCTCCCAGTTCCCCTGTACCTCCCCCCATCTACATCCACTCCCTTTCTGTCTCTCATTAGAAAAGAACAGGTTTCTAATAGATGACAACAAAACATAACAAAATGAAACATAATAAAAAGCCATCACATTAAAGTTGTAAAGGAACCAACAGAAGGAAAAAATCCCTAAGAGCAGGAACAACAATCAGAGATGAACTTATTCATATACTCAGGAGCCCAATAAAAATACTAAACTGAACGCTATAGAATATTCTCAGAAGACCTAGTACAGACCTGTTTTGGCCCTGTTCTTGCTGCTTCAGTCTCTGTGAGTTCATAGGAGCTTTGATCAGCTGATTTAGAGGCCTTGTTCTCCTGGTATCTTCCATCTCCCTTGGCTCTTACACTCCTTCTGCCTCCTTTTCTGCAGGGTTCCCTGAGATTTGAGGGCAGGGATTTGGACACATCTCATTTCAAGCTGTGTGTTCCAAAGTCTCTCTCTGCCATATTGTCTGGCTGTGGGTCTCTGTATTTGTTCCCTTCTGCTGCAAGAGGAAGTTTCTCTGATGATCCTTGAATAAGGCACTGATCTATAAGTATAGCAGAATATCTTCAGGAGGAATTTTATCACGACTTTTTAAAAAAAGATTGGTAGTATTTGGTTTTACCCTCAGTCTCTAGGCTATCTAGTCTCTGGTTCTTGGTCATCCCAAGCAGTGTCAAGTATGGGTTCTATCTCATGGAGTGGGACTTAAATCCAATCAGACTTTGGTTAGTCACTACCACAAGATTTTTGCCACCATTGTCCTACCATATTTTGCCCAAAGTACAACATTGTAGATTATAGGGTTTGTTGATGGACTGCTAGATCTCCCCAGGAGGGGGAAGTAGAATAGATTTTATGGGTTGACTGGGTGGGGGGTACTAGAACTGAAGGATCAGGTGAGAAGAGAGAGGGGGTTGAGAGAGGGAATGTGAGGAAACACAGCTAAAATTTAGGGACATTTTCAGGGTGGTGTGGAAGCCTGCTGTTGTGGAAACCTCCTAAAATTAGGAAGGTGATCCTAATGAAGTCTCCAAGTAATGGGGGGATGGAGTCCCAACTGGACATCTCTTGTCACCAAACAAAGCTTCCAGTATTGGGACTGGATTATACTCAATTGAGTTGTTGGCCAAAGGGGTCCTAGAGAAATCCCCAAACAACCCAGGCTGTTGCTAAGACAATAGGTTACTCCCACAAACTGACAGCAAGGCCCCATTGCTGATGAGAACACCCACACAGCTCATTGAATATGGAGAAGTCAAGCTGGTACTTGCAAAGAATTTTCATGTCTAAGTCCTATTGTCTTTGGTATGGAAGGTACTCTTCATGCTACCAAAACAGAAGCATAAATACAGAAATGATATAAGTTTAAGCAATACATAATAGCTGTAGACATTGAGAATATAACATTTAAAATGACTGCACACCTGCATTTTAAGGAGTTTCTTCTAAAATATTTCACTATGGCTCAAGTAACTTATATGTAAGAGCATTATTTCTATGATAGCAACCCCACACTCAGCATATGATATTCAAAATATGAGAGAATAAAATAAAAAGCATCTCGATTTGCTCCTTAGACAGTGTAGGCAGTCTAACATCAACATAAAAAATTGTAAGTTAGCAGGTAAGACAATGAGAATGAGGGAAAAGACAAATAAAAATGAGTATCTGGAAAATTAAATAATTGGTTTTCCATTTTTAAGGAATGAATTCATTATAATTTAAAGATATATATGCACTTAGAAATAGTATTTCATTTATCCCTGATTATTACATTGCCAAATTCATTGTACCTTCCCCTTCCTCAACTCTTTGTTATATATTTATTCTTTTTGGATAAAAAAACAAATGTAACTATTTATTGTCTGTCTTCCTTTTATGAATAACTCGAAGGTTTTAACTATGTAACTGTCTCTTATCTTCACTAAATTTTCTATATCAGCACCCAATTTACATACAGCTTCAGGGTGCAAGAAGTATGGAAACTATTTATCATTTCTGTATAAGAAAAATGAACTTGAACATGACACAGGAGTTACAAATATTCTGAAAGAGACCATAGGTATAATGTAGAGTGTGAGACTCTCAGACTTCTAGAGAAAACATATAAGAAAATCCACATGACCTTTTATTTTGATGATGAATCTTTAGATAAAATACAAGTAATATAAGCTTGTATATGAACCAAAATAGGAAAGCATTGATAATTTAAACTATATCAAAAATTTAAATTTCTATTCTTACAGTATTGGTAAAACCCAAAAGACAAGCCATGAACTTGGGAGAACATGTTTCCAGGCCACATCAGATGAAAGACTTGTATCTAAAATATGCCAAGAAGCCTCAACTTTTATAACAAGGAAAAGGTAACTAGGAAATAGTTGTACAAGCTGAGCATCTCACCAAAAAGATCTGTAAGTGGCAGCTAAGTACATGAAAATGTTCAGTACAAATTTGCACTTACTGATAAAAGAAATGTAAAATGACACAGGCACTTTAAGACGTTTTGACTATTCCTTACAAAACTCAACATAATCTTTCTTAATTCAGCAATCATTTGACCAATATATTTGACAATTTATGGTGAGGAGTGCTGTGAAAGGCTGACCTCTGCCCATGACATGGCTGTGAAACATGAAGTCACACAGCATCTCTTGGTCACCTGCAAAAGATCTGCACAAAATCCAGAGAGTTAAAACTTTCAGTATGGAGAGGGGAGGAGCTCCTAAGGCCTACTTCAGCTGAGGAGATAAGGGCAGCTGATGGCTGATTGGAGAGTCACTTTTCTTTGATTGGGGGGTCAACCATTAGTATATTGCCCATATCATAGTGGATAACTCCACACCCATGTGCATATGGGCAACAGTATTGGACTAGTGGTTTACAAAATTTAAAATAAAATAGACATGGAGTTGGGAGAGATATGGGAGATATATTGGGTGGGCAGCTAGAGAGAGGAAGTGGAGGGTGGATATGACCAATATTTTTTGAAAGTTTTAAACAAATATTTGAATACAACATCTACATTCAAAAGTGCATAATAAATTTATCTATAAGCATAAATCTTGTAATAAATAAAATGCTTTTCAGTAATAAAATATATTGGCTCATTCATATAGTGGAATATTATTCAGCAACAATAATTAATCTATGAAGCCACACAAGACATGGGAAAAAATTAAATGTATTTGATGTATTTTATGTAAAATAGTTTACTGTGAAAAGGATAAGTTTTTGGGATTCCCGTTAGAGCATGCTGACTGCCAGAAATTATTGAGAAATGCAAAAGTTCAGTGGTGGCTAAGGTTTCAGAGGATTTTAACAAAAGGTTAACCATATTAAACATTTGACAGTATGCATTGGTAAACATTCATTGAACTTTTTCACAAATAATGAACTTTAATATGTGCAAATTAAAAGTTGCTCTGGGGGACTGACATTATTGCTCAGTGGTAGTGTGGTAGCCTAGTACGTACGAAGTCCAAGATTCAATCACTAGACCTGATAGAAAAATCTTATATATAATATACCACATAAAATATGTAATTATCCCATACATATCCCATGTATATCTTGTATATGATATTAGAAGATTCTTGGCATAATGAATAGTGTCATTAAATGATTTAAAAGAATAAATAAGTATTTAAAACTACCTGACTGAAGGGATGATGAGAACTGTGCTGGCACATTTGAAATTGAGTACATAAGAAAACTAAAAGTGAATGATGTGCTCTGTGGGTCAGGAACTCTGATGCTGGGTGTTTGAAGAGGCCACACATAGATGTGGCCTCTGGCTCTGGACTGGAGCGATGGCTCCACAGTTAACAGCAGTGGTTGTTCTTCCAAATGACCTGGGTTTGATTCCATCACTGACACCTGGCTCACAATTGTCTGCAACCCCAGTCCTAGGGGCTCCAATACCCTATTCTGGTCTTTAGGGGTACCAGGCATGCATGTGGTGCACAGACACACCTGCAGGCAAAACAGCCATATACATAAACATAAAATTTAAAAAATAGAATTCGGATACTGATCAGCATATAAACTGAGAGTGTACAATTCAGTAAATGGAGAAGGTTGGTTGTGGGAGAAAATTCAGGCATGACCTGGTGGCCAGCCTACCTGGAATATTGCACTTCTAAATAAGAAGCATGGTACATCATGCTTCTGAGTATTCCCAGAAGCCAGGACACTGAATTCAGAAGTGGCATGTGTAGCTGTAGCAGGCCTGAGGACAGGTCTACACTCTCCACATCTCCTTTAACGTGCTTTTCCTGCATAGAGACCCTGGTGGTGTGAGTGTTCACCGTTCAATCCGAGGTAATGTGCTAACCAATCACAGTCAATAGGCTTTTACTATATAAGTAGTTGCTCATGTGCAATAAAGCAGAAGTTCTTCCCTAAAATCATCTCCTGGGTGGTTTATGCCCTTTACTGACCCTCCGGCATTGCTGTCTTGTTGGGAGATGCCCTGGTAATTATGGCAGTTGGTGAAAGCCAGCTTTCTGGCTGTTGAAGTAGGTTAGAAAAAAAATAAGGGCAGAGGCTAGAATACTCCTTGGAACATGTCAGCCAGAGGCATATCAACTCACAGTTAGCTTAATACAGACACAATGGTTTCATATGGAAATAATTATGAAAATTGTGCATATTCATGTGTGCTCACGCTCCCTTCTTCCAGTAACTCAGAGGATCTGGAAACAATGGCAGTGCAGTAGAAATGAACACACCTAGAATTTGCATCTTGGCCTCTAGTTTTCTCTAATACAAGAAAGCAGATAGATGTCTTTGGATAAAAGCTGACTCTGGGATGAGAACATAAACAGAGATGAACCTGGGGGTTCTTTATTGACAGATAGTAATGGGGTATTTGAAAAGAGAAATAAATTAGGTAATAAAGAAGAAATAAATGAATGAATGAATGAATGAATGAATGAATGAATGAAAGAAAGAAAGAAAGGAAGGAAGGAAGGAAGGAAGAAGGGAAGTGGGGAAGGGAGTGAACAGAAAGGAAAAGGGAAAAAGTAACAAAAAGGAGAAAAGAAAGAGCCAACCATGAATGATAGAGGGTATATGAACTACAGATGAGTCAGCATTAGGACTTTGTAACAACAGTCAAGGCTAAGACAATTTGAGAAAAATATTAAAAAAAAACTGAATTAAAACAAGCATAGAGTTAATACCTTTGAGTTTTTATTGAACTAATTGGCTTAACAAATAAATAAAATAGAAGGAAAATAAAATATATTTATAAAGAAAATCTAAATAATTTATTTCATTTCTTATCCTTCAATAAAACAGAATAGAATAAAATATTTCCATAATCCTTAATTAGGTTGTTCACAGTGAACTCTTTAAAACAAGAGTTAGAAGAGGGGAAAAGGAGTACCCTAGCAACCACAGCCCTAACTGGACAGTCATAGTATCAACTTTCGGAAGCACATTGGCAGTAGGTGTCTTACAGTGTGATAATGAGAATGCCTTCTTTATCTTTCAAATGCAAAGCCCCCAAACAATGAGAAAAATATCACAATTTTAAAACACATGACCAACACATCTCAAAACTGTCCATGCCATCAAAAGCAACCACAGTTCAAAGCATCCAGTCAGGAAGATGCTGATGGTAAATGGTTTTGGAATGTAAGGTAGCATCTTGGTATGGACCCTAAAACCTAGGGGACATTTGGTAAAATCTGAGAAACTCTGATTCATGTTCATTAAATAATAGTGTGAAAATATTGGAGCATTCATTGTAGCAAATGTATCATCCTAATGTGAGATTTAATAATAATGTAAGTTGTGAAAAATTAATGAAAAATTTCTGAACTGTTTTGTCAAGAAATGGCAGTCTAGTATAAGTTAATGGAGCCTGGGATCAGTGCAACAAGATCAGACGGCCTTGCATAATAGCTTGTTTGGACACAATGCAACAGCACAGTGACACACAGAAGATGGGGTGGTGATGGTTTTCACTGCTAAAAATGAACAAAACTAGGGTACTCCAGTTGCGGACAGCATGGAAGACCCTACGGGCAGGTCTCTCACCAACACCCCCATTGGACCCTGAAATCTACAGGACCCAATCCCTACCCCAAACCCACCCATTCCCCTACAACCTCATTTGCTCCTTGAGACACAGAATCCGCCAGCTCTGATTGGACCAAGAGGTGAGTGACTCTTCTCCCACTCAGAGAGTCTGGCTTTAGGACCTAGGCCCTGAGGCACAAACCATGCCCCGGACCCCCACCCATTGGTGACCCAATTGCAGGCTAGCAGGGAAGACTCTTGTGGGCAGGCTGCCCCACAAACACCCCCCCATTGGACCCTGCAATCTACAAGACCCACTCCCTATTCCAAACCCACTCATTCCCCTGCGACCTTAGAGGCTCCCTAAGACACAGAATCTGCCAGCTCTGATTGGATCAAAAGTGGCCCTCTGAGACACAGACACAACAAGCATAGATTGGAGCAAGAGCAGCTCCTTCAAACACAGACACCTCTTGCACCTATTGGAGGAAGCAATGGGTAGATGCCAGTGCAAAAATACATACAACAACATAAAGAACAATATGGCACCATCGGAACCTAGTGGTTCTCTAGCAGCAAGACCTGAACATCACAACATAGAAAAAGCAGAAGAAAGGGACCTTTAAAATAACCTTATGAAGATGATAGAGGCCTTTAAAGAGGGAATGAAAAATTCCCTTAAGAAAATTCAGGAAAAGACAAACAAAAAAATTGGAAGAAATCAATAAATCCCTTAAAGCCAAGAAAACCAAGAAAAAGCAATTAAATAGGTGAAGGAAACAGTTCAAGAACTGAAAATTGAACAGAAATAATGAAGAAGACACAAACTGAGGTATTGCTGGAAATAGAAAATCTGAGTAAATGAACAGGAAGTACAGATGGAAGCATAACTAACAAAATACAAGAGATGGAAGAGAGAATCTAAGGCATGGAGGATACAATATAGGAAACAGTTTTGTCAGTCAAAGAAAACACTAAAGCCAAAAAAGTCATAACACAAAATGTCCAGAAAATCTGGGACACCATGAAAAGGCCAAACCTAAGAATAATAGGGATAGAAGAAGAAGAAGAATACCAACTCAAAGGCACAGAAAATATATTCAACAAAATCATAGAAGAAAACTTTCCCAACTTAAAGAAGAAAATACCTATGAAGATACAAGAAACTTATAGAACACCAAATAGACAAGACCCCCCAAAAAGTCCCCTCACCACAAAGTAATCAAACCACTAAGCATACAGAATAAAGAAAGAATATTAAGAGCAGCAAAGGAAAAAGGCCAAGTGACTTTTAAAGTCAGACCCATCAGAATAACACCTGACTTCTCAATGGAGACTCTGAAAGCCAGAAGGTCTTGGACAGATATTATACAGACAATAAGAGACCACGGATGTCAGCTCAGACTACTATACACAGCAAAATTTTCAAACACCATAGACAGAGTGCACAAGATATTCCAAGACAAAACCAGATTTAAATAATACCTATCCACAAATTCAGCCCTACAGAAAGCACTAGAAGGAAAACTCCAACCTAAGGAAGCTAGATGCATCCATGAAAACACAGGCAATAGTTAACCCCACAGCAGCAAATTCCAAAGAAGGGAAATACATACACACACACTACCACCAAAAGATAACAGGAATTAACAATCACTGGTCATTAACATTCCTTAATATCAATGGACTCAATTTGCCTATAAAAAGACACAGGCTAACAGATGGATACAAAAACAGGATCCATCCTTCTGCTACATACAAGAAACACACCTCAACTTCAAAGACAGACGTTACATCAGAGTAAAAGGCTCAGAAAAGACTTTTCAATCAAATGGATTTAAGAAGCAAGTGAGTGTAGCTTATCCTAATATCTAACAAAATATACTTCAAACTAAAATCAATTAAAAGAGATCAGAAAGGACATCACATATTCATCACTGGAAAAATCCACCAAGATTAAGTCTCAATTCTGAACATTTATGCCCCAAATACAATGGTGCTCACATATGTAAAAGAAACATTACTAAAGCTTAAATCACACATCAAACCCCACACACTAGTAGTGGGAGACTTCAGCACCCCACTCTCACCAATGGACAGATCTACCAGACAGAAACTTAACGGAGAAATAAGGGATCTAACAGATGTTATGACTCAAATGGACTTAATAGATATCCACAGAACATTTCACTCTAACACAAAAGAATATACCTTCTTCTCAGCACTCCATGGAACCTTTTCTAAAACTGACCACATACTCAGTCACAAAGCAAATCTCAACAGATACAAAAAATTGGAATAATCTTCTGTATTTTATCAGACCACCATGACTTAAAGTTAGATTTCCACAACAACAAAAATTACAGAATGCCTACAATATCATGGAAGCTGAATAATGCTCAACTGTATCACCACGGGTCAAGGAAGAGATAAAGAAAGAAATTAAAGACTTCCTAAAATTAAATGAAAACGAATGTACAACATACTCAAACTGATGGGACACTATGAAAGCAGTGCTAAGAGGAAAATTTATAGCACTAAATGCCTGCATAAAGAAGTTGGAGAAATCTCACATTAGTGGCTTAACAGCACATCTGAAAGCTTTAGAACAAAAAGAAGCAAACTTACCCAGGAGGAAAAGACACCAGGAAATAACCCAATTGAGGGCTGAAATCAATAAAATAGGAACAAAGAGAACAATACAAAGAATCAATGAAACAAAGAGCTGGTTCTTTGAGAAAATCAACAAGATAAACAAACCCTTATTCAAACTAGCCAAAAGGCTGAGAGAGAACATCCAAATTAACAAAATCAGAAATGAAAAAGGAAACATAACAAGAAACAATGAGGAAATCCAGAGAATCAGTCATACCTCAAAAACCTGTACTCCACAAAATTGGAAAATCTAAAAGAAACAGACAATTTTCTGGATAGGTACCACTTACCAAAATTAAATTAAGACCAGATAAACAACTTAAATAGACCTATAATCCCTAAGGAAATAGAAACAGTCATTAAAATTCTCCCAACAAAAAACAAACAAACAAACAAACAAACAGAAAAGCAAAGGAGCGAATGGTTTCAACACAGAATTCTATCAGAATTTCTAAGAATAGCTGATACCAATACTCTTTTTGTGAGGCTACAGTTACCCTGACACTCAAACCACAAAAAGATGTCACAAAGAAAGAAAATTACAGACCAATCTCCCTCATGAACATTGATGCAAAAATACCCAATAAAATACTGGCAAACCTAATCCAAGAACACATCAAAAAATTATCTACCATGATCAAATAGGCTTCATCCCAGAGAAGTAAGGATGTTTCAACATATGAAAATCTGTCAATGTAATCCATCATATAAACAAACTGAAAGAAAAAAAACACATGATCATCTCATTAGATGCTGAAAAAGCCTTTGACAAAATCCAACACCCCGTCATGATAAAGGTCTTGGAGAGATCAGGAATACAGGGAACATACCTAAACATAATGAAAACAATATACAGCAAGCCATCAGCCACCATCAAATTAAATGGAGAGAAACTCAAAGTGATTCCACTGAAACCAGGAACAAGACAAGGCTGTCCACTCTCCCCATATCTATTCAATATAGTACTCGAAATTCTAGCTGGAGCAATAAGACAACAAAAGGAGATCAAGAGGATACAAATTGGAAAAGGAAGAAGTCAAACTTCTGTTATTTGCAGACAATATGATAGTATACATAAGTGACCCCATGAATTCTACCAGGGAACTCCTACAGCTGATAAACACCTTCAGTAAGGTAGCCGGATACAAGATTAACTAAAAAAAAATTAGTAACCCTCCTATATACAAATGATAAATGGCCCAAGAAAGAAATCAGAGAAACAGCACCCTTTACAATAGCCACAAATAATAAAAAAAAATACCTTGGGGTAACTCTGACTAAGCAAGTGAAAAACCTGTAAGAAAAGAACTTTAAGTCTTTGAAGAAAGAGACTGAAGATTTACCAGAAAATAGAAAGTTCTTCCATGCTCATGGATAGGTAGGATTAGTGTAGTAAAAATGGTAGTCTTACCAAAAGCAATATACAGATTCAGTGCATTCCCCATCAAAATCCCAACACAATTCTTCACAGACCTCAAAAGAACAATACTCAACTTCATATGTAAAAACAAAAAAACCTAGGATAGCTAAAACAATCCTTTACAATAAAGCAACTTCTGGAAGCATCACCATCCCTGAATTCAAGCTCTACTATAGAGCTATAGTAATAAATACAGCTTGGTAATGGCATAAAAACTGACCTGTGGACCAATGGAATTGAATTGAAGACCCTGACATTAATCTGCACACCTACGAACATCTGATTTTTGACAAAGAGGCCAAAACTGTACAATGGAAAAAAGAAAGCATCTTCAACAAATGGTGCTGGCATAAGTGGATGTCAACATGTAGAAGACTGTAAATAGATCCATATCTATCAGCATGCACAAAACTGAAGTCTAAGTGGATCAAAGACCTCAACATAAATCCAGTTATACTGAACCTGATAGAAGAGAAAGGAAGTAGCCTGGAACGCAGTGCCACAGGAGACCACTTCCTAAATATAACACCAGTAGTACAGACACTGAGATCAACAATTAATAAATGGGACCTCCTGAAACTGAGAAGCTTCTGTAAGTCAAAGGACACAGTAAATAAGATAAAATGACAGCCTACAGAATGGGAAAAGATCTTCACCAACCCCACATCTGACAGAGGGCTGATCTCCAAAATATATAAAGAACTCAAGAAACTAGATATCAAAATACTAAACAATCCAATTAAAAATGGGCCACAGAGCTAAACAGAGAATTCTCAACATAAGAATCTCAAATGTCAGAAAGACATTTAAGGAATTTCTCAACATCCTTAGTCATCAGGGAAATGCAAATCAGAACAACTCTGAGATGGATTAAGAAAATGTGGTACATATACACAATGGAGTATTACTTAGCAGTAAAAAACAATGACATCATGAAACTTTTGGGCAAATGGATGGAAGTAGAAAATATCATCCTAAGTGAGGTAACCCAGACTCAGAAACTGACAAACATGGAATGTTCTCACTCATAAGTGTATGCTAGATGTAAATCAAAGGATAACCAGACCACAACCCATAACTCCAGGGAAGCTAGCTAACAAGGAGGACCCTGGGATGGCAAAATAGATGATCTCCTGAGTAAACTGGGGATGAATGGGGCAATAGAAGGTAGGGGATGAAGGGTGAGAACATAAGGAAATGGGATGGTTGAGTTGGAACAGGGACACATTGGGAGACTAATGAAAGAGATGTTGATAGAGGGAGATGTCATGGGGATAGGGAGAAACCTGCTGGTAGGGAAGTTCCCAGGAATAGACAAGTATGACCCCAGCTTAGAATACTAGCAATAATGGGAGAGGGTGTCTGAGCTGGCTTACCCTGGTAAATAAGATCAGTGAATACCCTAACTGTCATAGAGCCTTCATCTAGTAACTCATGGAAGCAGATGCAGAGATCCACAGCCAGTCACTAGGCTGAGTTCCAGGAGTCCAGTCGAAGAGAGGAAAGAGGGATTCTGTGAGCAAGGGGCATCAAGATCACAACGGGAAAACCTACAGAGACAACCAAACCAAGCTAGTGGGAACTCATGAACTTTAGACCAACAGCTGTGGAGCCTCCATGGGACTGGACTAGGCCCTCTGTATAAGAGAGACAGTTGTGTAGCTTGATATACTTAAGGGGCCCCCTAGCAGTAGGATCAGGATCCATCCCTGGTGGCTTTTTAGAGTCCATTGCCTATGGTGGGAAAGCTTGCACAGCCTTGATACGAGAGGGTGGGAGGTGCTTGGTCCTGCCTCAACTGAATGTACTAGGCTCTGCTGACTCTCCATGGAAGGCCTTACCTTTTTGGAGGAGGGAATGGAGGGTAGGTTGGGGGGTGGAGGCTGGTGGGCAGAATGAGAGAAGGGACAGGGATCTGTGGTTGGTATGTAAAATGAATAAAAAATTTTCTAAATTAAGAAAAAATAAAAAAAATGATCAAAACTAAAATGAACATGGTAGAGTGTCCTTTTGCTAGCTAGTGAGTTAGTGTTCTGTATATATGTATGTGTATGTGTATGTGTATATATATGTACATTTGTGCATATTTTCTAGCTCTGTCTAATATGAGACCATTTAAATAGCACCTTCATATTGGTTCCTCAGAAACCTTGCAGGATCAAGGCCTGCAATAAGAGAATTACCCAAGAAGGCTGGAAGGCATTGTGGTGCTGGATATGAAGGCAGTTCTCAAAGAATGCTGTAAGTCTTCAGTATTTAGGTACATATTTTGAATTATTTAATGGGTGGTAGTTTCACGTTTTATTTTTTGTGGGTTTTATAATAAACAGGTACTAGAAGAACTGGTGTAATTCAATTATGTCCTTATGTACCAGCTTAGAGCAATTAAAGTCTGCCATGTTTTATCTGATTTAACATCATCAACTTTCTTAAGCACTAGGATTTTATACCAACTAAATTTCTGCCAATTGTATTTAGAAGGATCATCCTAACATCAAAGTTTGTATGGCTTACTCCTAATCTCAGCTAATCAACATTTATGAGATACTCTCATAAGATTATTTCAAACACTGACTCAAACACAGTGAACTAAAGATCAGACTTTCATATGAACAAAACATGCTCAATTCAGTTGCATGTCTGTTTCTTATGTCAATTCCTCATTGAAGTTTTCTTTTCAGTATAACATACTGACTCCCTTTGGAACAATTCAAAATAGAAATTAATTATGTTAATTATCTCATGCAGTTCAACCTAATTAGATTTAATTAGTTGATTTTGTTAATTCTAAACACTGTCTTTGGGAAGACTTTCCTTCTGGATTAAAGCAGGCCAAAAATCCAAGTGCCCCCTTATCCTACTGCTTGACCTGCACAGCTTTTGGATTAATGGACTAGGGCAAGGGAAATGAAGTGTAATAATCTCAAAAATAAAGGAAATATTTTAAAAAAGAAAAAATTTAAAGGTTGTTTGCCATGGTAGTGGCACTTGTCTTTAATTCCAGCCCTTGGAGGACTCAGGCAGACAGATATCTTTGCGTTTGAGGCCAGCTCAGTCTACATAATGAGTTCCAGGCCAGCCAAGTATGCACAGTGAGATCTTGTTTTTTTTTTTTTTTAAATTGAACTCAAGGTTAATCTCTGCTACACATTAAGATTGAGGCCAACTGACCTACATGATAGCAAAAGGAAATAAATAGCAAAATAGAGGCACTATTCTGTTACATAAATGCTATAAAATAAGCTAAGGTATCTGAATATAGAAACTAACCACAAAAACACAGTATGTAACAGTGATAAGAGTCAGCTTTCAGAGATGCAGGTGTTGCTGTTGTTTTTACACTAGTTACAAGTTCTTTACAAACTTGAGTAAAAGAAATAGAATTCCCATGTTCTCCCTGCCTAGGTAAATGCACGCAAGCCTTACTGTCAGAGCATATTCAGTATAATCAGTGAATTTACAGTGAGATGTTTTTATCACCCCAAAGTCCATAGCTTCCACTAGAGTGACTATGTGTTTGGAAAAATCTGTAGTGATATGCATCCACCTTTGCAGTAGTCTACACATTTGTTCCCAGTCGTTTATCCCTACGTGCATATAATTCCTGGCAACTACTGATACTTTTACTGCTCCATAGCTTTATATTTTCATGACTATTATCCATTGACTCATAGTGCATGTAACATGAAAAGGATCTGGAACAGCAAGTACTCATTTGGTGTTGGTAGGTAAGAATACTGTCATATGGCCAATTTGAAAATTGGTTTGATAGTGTTCATCAAATTAATTATATGTTAACCGTATGATCCTTCAGTTTGACCCTTTGCTACTAATACAAGGCATTTAAGAACATCTTTTCACATAAAACCAGCATATAGATGCTTATAGCCTCATAATCTCAAAAACTTGGAAGCAGTCAAGATCTCTTCTACCTGAATCTACCTGAATAGATACATGTAGTCATAGTGAATATTATTTAACACATAAACTGACCTGTCAAACATGACATTAGAGAAAAGAATCTTAAATGCCCATTGATTAAAAGAAGCCAATGTGAAAAGAGTATGACATATTTAATAGTGGTGTTGATTAGGCAAAGTATTTTTGAATAGGATAAAACAAGCTCAATATAAAGACAAGTGTGAATAAATTGAACTCTAGTAAAATGAGAAACATATTATTTAAGTGTTACCATTAAAAATATGAAAATTTAACAAATGGAATTGAAGATATACTATACATTCATATATATCTTTAAGAAGGTAAGAAAAAATATATATGTAATAAGCTACAAATGTGTTAAAAGCAGACAAAAACCCCAGTGAAGTCTCATGCTTCTGTGAACGGCCCCAAGCCTACACACACTAACTGTATTTACAGGGTTATTCTTCCCCAAAGGCCTTAAATTGGAAAGAGGGCATATTGAGGAGGATGCAGATGTAATTGGAGAGAGCAAATGATGGACACGATCATATCTTATTGTATAGATGTACGAAACTTGGAAAATAAAAATTTAAAAATTAGGACAAATAAGTAATAAATAGAATGGGGGAAAGTATATGTAGTATGTAGCATACCTATCAAAATGACATACAGGCCATTTTTTTTTCTCAGGGAAACTTGGCAATTTTGTACTGTTTCTGAGGACATCTCAGTGGTCTGGAGCAAACGGCAAGTTGCATAATAATGTGCATCACAGACACACTTATTTATGAACCCAAAACAACCTGTCAAGATCTAATCCATTTTGAATAGCTAGTTATGGATAGATTGGCTGGAGGAACTGGATTGGTAAAAATCAAACAGGGAGTGGGAGGAAAAGATTGGAGATGGGGGGATACAGACAGCTAAAACTGTCATTTGAGGGTTTGTATTGAAACCTAATATAGTAGAAGCTTCCTAAAATTTATACATCTATGAAGGAGATCTAAATGAAATAATTTAATAACAGGGAGACAGAGGCTCAACTGGACATCTCTTGCCACCAAATGAAGCTTCCAATTCCAGGAATGGGTCATATCTAATTGAATTGTTGGCCAAAGTAGCTAATGGAAACATCCAAACAACTTAGGTTATTTCCAAGGCTATTGGTTGTTCCCCACAAACCGGTGATAAGGACCAATTGCTGAAGACAACACCTACATAATTCATTGAGCACAGAGAAGTTGAACTGGTGCCTACCTAGAATCTTCACCCCTAAGGACTAGTGTTCATAGTATTGGAAGGAACACTGTATTGCTACTGAAAGAAAAAGATAAACACCAACCCAATTTCAGACCCTTTGATCTACAGTAGTGTCCTGCCTGCAAGACGCAGTGCTACAATGGTGGAACAAAACTTGTGGGAACAGCCAACAGATGTCTGATTAAAATTAAGGGTCTATACATGAGATGGAACTCGTCCTTGGCACTGCAAGTGTGGCCAAGAACCGGAGACCAAATAGGCCAGGGACCTCAGGAAAAACCAAATGCTACTGTTCTGCCAAAGGAATTCGGCAACAAAATGACTCCTGATGGCATTCTGCTGCACTCACAGAGCAGTGCTTTTCTCTGCCATCGTTGGAAAAGCTTCCTCCTATAACTGATGGGAACAAGTACAGAGACTCACATATTATTCTTTAGATGACCATTTTTCTTCTAAGTGGAGACACAAAGGGTGTGGATTTGCATGGAATGGGAATGGAAGAGAGAGGAGGGCAGGATGATCTTGGAGGAACCTGGGAGGGGAATTGTAATCAGAATATATTGTATGAAAAAAAATCCATTTTTTTCTATAAAAGAAAAAACAGAAAAAAAATGATGTCTTCAGAGAACACTGAAGCCTGTTGTCATCCAGCTGCACCATCTTGTGCAACCAGCATAATCTCTAGAGAAAAAAGATGAGGTGGATCATGGCTTGTGCTGTTTAATTTTACCATTTTTCTGTGTGTTCACTATATTTAAAATCTTTTTATACAAAACAGGTTATGCTTGAACACTTACAAACCAGCTTTCATTTCTTCAACTGACTCACAACTTAGATGCCTTGTAAATATTGCTTTTATAGAAATTCCATTCCAGCTTAACACTCGTGACAAATCTGTTGAAATAAGGCAGGTGGAACAGTAGATGTTAGGAATTTCCTTGCTTCTAATGAACTGCCATGTGACTAAGGTTGTTCCTTTTCACTTTCACTGGTACTGAAACTGCTGTGGTGTGTGTGTGTGTGTGTGTGTGTGTGTGTGTGTGTGTGTGTGTGTG
>CABHPR010126186.1:0-11680 GCA_902168415.1 Peromyscus melanophrys | reverse complement strand
AGAGAGAGAGAGAGAGAGAGAGAGACAGAGAGAGAGACAGAGAGATATACAGAGACAGACAGAGAGTGATTCACATGCTGGGGAGAGAGGCAGATCTGAAGAGGCAGAGGCAGTGAGGAACAGGCTGAGGCAGATGCCTTGTTTGCCACCCAGGGCCATGACAATGTCGGCCTGGGATGCTACCAAGGGCCATGACTTAGTCCATGATCCTGATGCAGCTGTGGGGGTCTGTGTTCATGTCTATGGGTCCACCAAGGTCCCTGTGGACGTTTGGAGTCTGGGCCATTACCTGTGACCAACTTGATGTCCAAAGGATATACTCCCACAGGGGCCATGCCAATCTAGGATTCCTTCACCGCCACCTGGGATGATGGTGATGTCCATCCTAGACTACTGTCAGAGGCCATGTCTGGGTCCTTGGCCCTGCCACAGCCATGGTCTCTGTCATGTGGAGGGCAGTGCCAATTCCCCCATTCTCACGACCCGGAGGCCAGCTCTTCCTCACCCACTTCACCATATGACAGATGAAGGATCGGGCCAGATCTCCCATGTGCATTTGTGGTGTCAGATTACTTGCACCTCAGTCAACGGGGTCAGCTCTACTACGTATGCTGCGAGGGCTAGGAACAGGGCCCACTCTTGAGTGATGCACCACGGGCAGGGTCAGCTCTCCCGGAACCAGCTTTTCCCTCAGGAGTAGGCAGCAAGGGGCAAGGAACAAGGGGCTGTATCTCTCCCTGGCCCATGCTACTGCATGATAGACTGTATGGCTAGCTCTCCCACTCCTGAGTATTCAGGGCTGGCTCACCTGCACCCCTGATAGCAGGGACAGCTCTTTTGTGCTGCCCTGGGAAGATGCAGAACTTACTAGGTGCTGGTGTGGGGCAGGGCCAGTTCTCCCTATTGCTGCAGCCAGTGAGGGGCGCCAACTCTGTTCAGGAGAGCAAGCCCTGAACCTCGCCTGAGCAACACAACCCCAGCTGACCCTGCTGGCTGGGGTGCAGGTGAGCTGGGCCTGTGGGTGTGAGAGCTGCCCCTGCCCCTCCTTCATATGTCGTGGGATGGCAAGGATAAGGGAAATGTGCTCTCTCCCCAACTCATTGCCACCTGGGACAGGCGGGAGGGGGGCATGAGAATGGAAGAGCTGGTCCTTCCCCTCACCAGAGCAGCAGTTCAGAGAGCGGGTCCTGCACCTTGCCTGGGCAAAACAGTATAGCTGGCCCTGGTGATGTGAGTGTGGGTGAACTGTTTGCTACATTGGGTGAGCTAGCAGAGGCAGTGCTGGAGAGCTCGCGCTGGTGGTGAGAGTGAGGAAAGCTGGCAGGCTGACCAACCCAGCTACCATGCAGGCCCAGAACCAGGGCTATGAGTTAGCTCACTCCAACACCCACCTCATCTATGAACTGCTGGAGCATGTGAAGGAGTCAGACCTGTAGATCCAAAGCTACAGGATCTCCATGACACAGGTAACGATAAGATATCCAAGAGGAGTCCAAGTGAGAGCCTATTATCAAGGGTGTAGCAGAAGCCAGAGGCCTTGAACCAGACCAATGACTCATTGTAATAAACACAAGTGAAGATGTGTGGACTAAAGAGTATAATGTGTGACTCACTAGTCCACACTACAGCTTTCAAGCTTAGATTTTTTAAAAAATTTGTTTTTCTTGTTTGTTTTGCTTGTTATTTTTCTGTTTTTACTTTTAAATTTTGTTTTGTGGGGGAGGTTGCAAGGGCAGAGGGCAGAAGCAAGGGGACAGGGAGATAAGAGGAATTGGGATACATGGTGTGAAATTCACAGAGAATCGATAAAGGCAGTCAGGCACTATTATAATTCTTGGAAGCAGGGTCCTGCCCAGTGCCATGATGGACCAAGCTGGCAACAAGGTCCACAGGCAGCGCCAGGGACACAGGCACTATTATGGTGAGTAAATGTATGGTGTAGTATGGTAGAGATGAGAGAGAATCAGAATGGTTCATGGCCTTTGAACACAGGCATACCTGAGGAGGGAAAAGTGGTGAGGAGTGGGCTGATGTGGGCATGATTGCCACCCAAGGCCAAGGTGCTGTCTGGGCCTGAGCTGCAGCTGGCGCTCATGTCTGGGTTCATGGCCCTGATGCAATATCAGTCTGTTTTGATGTCCATGGCTCCTGATACCACCAAAGGCTGAGAAGAAAGGACTGTACGGAGTTGGCCCCAACCCCTCACTGGCTACAACACTAGGGAGAAATGGTCCTGCCGCTTACTGGCTGAAGTACTCAGAAGAGAGGGTCTACACCTCACCTGGGCAGCACAATAGAGCTAACCCTGTATGCAGGGGCAAGGGTGAGCTGAGCCCCAGGGTGGGAAAATGGGAGAGTAGATCATGCCTGCCATGTGATGAGGGAAAGGTGTTTCCTCTCACCCCTCACCACATGCAGCAGGTGACAGGCCTGACCCAATCCCTCACCAGATGCAGCACTCAGGAGACCAGACCCCCTGCCTCACCAGTGCAAAACAGTAAAGCTGACCCTGTAGACAGGGGCATGGGCGAGGCAGCCCTGATGGCTAGAACGGCCTCCGTTATCTGCAGTGTGGCGGTGGGGAGGAAGGAAATACGCCTTCCCCTCTTTCCTTTGCTCCCTCCAGCTGGTGAGGGAGCCGCAGCAATTGGGAAAGCAGGTCCTGCACCTGATCTGGGCAGCACATTGGAGCTGACCCTGTTGACAGGGCACAGGTGAGCCAGTCCTGGGAATGTGAGTATGGGAAATTTGGCATATGGAGGCATGGGTGAGGGAGAGACGCCTGGGACAGGTGAGAGAACTGGTCCTGAGGTCATAAGAGTGAGAGAGCAGACTCTACCCTCCACCAGCTGCAACCTTCAGGAGAACAGGCCCTGCACCTCACCTGGGCAGCACAATAGAGCCAATCCTGTTGGTGGAGGTGTGGGTGAGCCAGCCCCAAAGTTGTGAACATGGGAGAGCTGTCCCCATTACTCACCTTTCATGTGGTCTCCCCCACCCTACCCCCACCCATCAATACCCAAGGGTGAGAGAGCTGGCCCTGAGGTCATAAGAGAGGGAGAGCTGTCTCTGCTCCTCATCAGCTGCAGCACTTGGGAAAGTGGCCCCTACACTTCACCTGGACAACACTGTAGAGCTGGTCCTGAAGGTGCAGGTGAGGGAGGACCAACCTTGAGGATGTGAAAGCAGGACAACTGGCCTAGCCCCTTGCTCATTGCAGCAAGGGGTGAAACAGCCAGGCAATGGAGGAGAGCTCACCCTGGTGATAAGGACAAGAGAAAGCCAGTGGGCTGAGAAACACTGCAACTACCCAGGCCCCAAATCAGGGTTATGAGTTTGCCCACCCCAATATCTACCCCATCTGTGATATGCTGGAGCACATGAAGAGACAGGTGGTTAGACACATCTTTAAGTCAGTTTCTGTTAGTCTGAACAGACCATGATAAACTTTCAAAAATCCATGCTTATTCAAAACACCTGTTACCGTCTTAGTCTAAGAAAAAATAAAATAACACAAACCATCTTACAATACCTCTATTTTCTAAAAAAGAGTTGGATCCAAGTTACATACATGGTATGCTATTGCGAATTAAGATTACTTATACTCAGATTTTTAATTAATAATCTCTTTTTCATAAGTTTTAAGTTAACTTTAGACTTTCTGCTTCAGCAGTAAAACCAGTAACAGTCTGTAAAAGTTAAAAAATAATGTTGATGATTACACAAACTGCAAGATGAGGTCCTGAATTATCAATTTTCTTCAAAGAACAATTTATTGACCTTGGTTTAAATGATTTGGCCTTGGAAGACAGCGTGATACCCTATGATTTGGAATCCTGATTGCACAACCAGCACACTATTATCAGTAAAATTGCAGCTATCCTAATTGCCTCTGGTGCCAGGGGTTACCTATCTCCAACTATCAGCAAGCAAGTGCAGCAGATGGTCGAATATATCACCAACTAAAACGCAGAAGGAACTGCTAACGTCTGCTTACTGGCATCAGCAATAAGTTATCTGGGTTGAAGGTGAATGTGTTTTGTTTTCTCAACAGCTTTTAAACAGAAGGTGAACTGTGTTAGGTGAGAACCTTTGAAAGCCAAGTGTAAGCACCTAGTAACTACCAGATCCAAGTTTCTCTCTATGATAATATTATTACAAAGTTTTAACTCATTTACTTAAACAGAGAACATGCTAAAACCAGGCCATTTCTGCATACAAAGATAATGTAATTTCATGTTTGCTTCTTTGTTGCAGGGTGAACATCCTCATATAAACTTATTTGAGTCACTGAGACTAGCAGCTCTTTCCTACCTGCCAAACTGAAGAGATAAATGGGGGTGTGAAGAGAATCACGTTCACTCTAACTAGTAAGAAATAATGCATGATTTTATATTATTTATTTCTTTTTTTCCCCATGTCTCACTTTTTATTTCCAACTGCTCAGCCTCTTTATTTTAGCTTATGTCTAGCTTGAGTAAGCTTTGATAGAAGTCTTTCCTTTTTTGTATCATGCTACAATATTTCCTCTGTTATTTCTCATATCTCTAACTCAGAGACCTTCTCTGTTGTTCTTATGTCACTCCCCGCTTTCCCATTTTCTTGTTGCCCCTCTCTTTACTTAATTATTAGTTCTCTAAGATCTAAACATCTATGGGCTACAGTTTTATGCAACTGTGTTATAGCAATTCACTCTCTCAACCTTTTTGAGGGTATAATTAAGGTGCATGGTCTATTTTACTGCAGGTTAACACTAGGCTGGCTGTCAATCACTGTTTCTTTTACTTCAGTCAACTTGCCCTGTAAACAGAGGCAATAATAGGCCCTAGTGAAGATAACTAACCAAGATGTCCCACAAAGAACAAGGTAAACACAGGAAGTAAGAGTGGGGAAGAGTGAAAGGGAGGACACCTGCATCTCAACAGATGTGCAGAACAAAACAGATAAAAACTATGAGGAAACAAAGCATCACAACACCCTCCAAAGCTCACGATCCCCAGCAACTAAAACCAAAGGTAACGGAAGACCAAATGCCAGGAAAATATTTCCTCTCTTCTGTCCTTTGCTTTTCCACATTTTCTACAGGAATATCCTACAGGAAAAATTTTAATTGGGTTGTTTTCTAGATGTTCGATTTTTTTTTCAGTTCTTATTTTTTAGTTCTTTGTGTACTCTAGATACTAACCCTCTGTAAAATGTGTAATTGGTAAAACTTTTTCCACTGTGGAGGCTGATGTGTTGCTCAAATGATTGAGTTCTTTACTATACAGAAGCTTTTAGCTTCATGAGTTCTCATTTGTTAATTGTTGGTCTTAGTGCCTGTGCTGACTGTCCTATTCAGAAAGTCCTTTCCTATGCTAATGAGTTCTATTTTTATTTCTATCAGATACAGGACATTTGGTCTTATGTTGAGTTCCTTGACCCATTTATAGTTGAATTTTGTGCAGGGTAATAGACTTGGATCTATTTCATTCTTCTACATGCAGATAATCAGTGTGCTCAGCATCATTTGCTGAATGTTTCATCTCCAGTGTGCAGAGTGAGAGACTGTCTTAGTTACTTCTCTCTATTGCTGTGAAAGACACCATGACCATGGCAACTCTTAAAAGAAAGCATTTAATTTTTTATATTGCTTACAGTTTCATAGTGTAAATCCATGATCATCATGGCAGGAAGCAGATAGGCCTTGCGCTGGAGCAGAAGATGAGAGATTTATATCCTGATCCTCTGGTAGCAGGGAGAGAGAAAATGAGAGAGGGAGAGAGAGAGAGGGAGAGAGAGAGAGAGAGAGAGAGAGAGAGAGAGAGAGAGAGAGAGAGAGAGAGAGAGAGAGAGAGAGAAGAGAGCGCCAAACAGTTGCATTATTTAAACCAAACCATCCACAGAAACTGTGGAACACTTATCCCTAAATGAGATGTATTTATCAAACTTCTTCCTTCAAGGCTTAGGGATCTATACAGAAAAATTGGCTGAATGACTGTAAGAGCCAGAGATGATGGATGACTTCCAGGAAACAGTCTTCTAGATACAACAAGTCTGATACAGGTATGCACCCACAGTGACTGTGACAGAAGAATAAGACCTGTACAGACTCAAAACAGACAAAGTCCCTGAGATGGGGAAGTGGACACAAAGTCCCATTGCTAACCAAGAAAATATTTGCAATTGATACCTACTGGAAAAAAAATTCTGTTTTCTCCAGTGTAACGCCACAATGGCACTAGGCTTGTCAATCACATTCCAAAGCAGGCTCCACGTCCAGGAATAGCTAGACAACACAAAATAGACTCTATGTCTTCTTTATGAGCTTTTTGTTCCATTTTGTTCTTACTGCATTTTTTTTGTTTATATGTTCTTGAACTTTTTGTTTGTTTGCTTAGAGAATGAAGGTGGAGAGGGTCTAGGAGGAGTTGGTGGAGGGGAAAGAATATGGTCAAATATATCATATGCAAAAATTTTTTAATGGGAATATCCTACTCAAAAGTAAAAAGATATTAGAAAATAATATTAAAAAAACCAAAGTAGTACAAAAAACAGTGATCCAGATAAGAGCAGAGATCAATTAAATAAAAAATAGAAAAGTAATAGACAAATTTATAAAGGAAGATGATAGCTCCTTAAAAATAAAAAGATAAACTTTTAACACACAGGAAACAGATGAGAAAGTCCCAGTAGCTAAAATGAAATAAGAAGAGTGCGACCACAGACTCCGAAGAAACTGAAAGAGCAAAGAGAATGCTATGAACAACATAACGCCAGCAGATCTGAGCTCAAACCAGTTCCTCAAAAAATTACAATTACAAAAGTTTGTATGAAAAATGTTGCAAAAAATTTACAAAACTCAAACAGATCATCAGAGGAGGTAATTACTAAGTATAGTTTGTAAAGGCAGTGAGAGATGGTTCAATGGTTAAGACACTTGTAGGTGATTGTCAGCACACACATGATGGCCCACATGATAGAAGGGAGGATGGGTCTGGGAGGGTTTAGGTGAGGGCAAATATGATTTAAATGTACCACACGAAATCCTCAAAGAATTAACACAAATATTTTAAATACCTAAAAAACAGAACCAACAGAGATTCTGTACAATCTATCAAAAAATACAGTGAAGGTGGCAAAGCTTTAATATAAGACCAATGCTTCTACCAACATTAACCAGAGGGGGGATGGGAATAATAAAATTATATGTCAGGATCTTGCATGAAAATAGAGGTTAAAGAACTTCCACAAAATGCTGCATATCAAATCCATCGTGTGTGTGTGTGTGTGTGTGTGTGTGTGTGTGTGTGTGTGTGTGTGTGTAGTTTGGTCAAGTGAGATTAATTATAGAAATAAAAGACAAATTAGGCTGTTAAAAAACTAATTAATGTAATCTGTCATATCAACAAAATAAAGCAAACATTATAGAAAAGTCATTATTAGTCAGATAAACCATGCTAACTTATTAAAATTAAAATAATATCTGAAATGATTTAGAAAGTTAATCAGTTTTATTTATAGACCTGAAAAACTTTAAAATTATGACTTTTATGTTTTTCTAAAAAATTCAAGCTACTGTGAGGTGAACAGGATATAATTTTCATACAGTCCCTGACTATAGCATAAAATACATTGAATAGCTTATTGTCATTCTTTGCTTAATCCTCTGTGTAGCATAGGGAAAAACCAGAATATACATATTTAGATATAATTTTTAGCAGAACTATACAGCATTAAGATTTGTACCAGGAAGATCTCTGTATTACATAAAAATCATCAGTTATAGCAAACTTATGCTTGGGTATTAAGCTGAATTTTGAATGTCATTAGGAATGCTTGTTTTCGACTGTTACAACTCTGCTTTAGACTTGCTGACTTTAAAATGATCTAAAGAATTGCTGGGCAGTAGTGGCGCATGTCTTTAATTCAAGTACTTGGGAGGTAGAGGCAGGCAGATCTCTGAGTTCAAGGCCAGCCTGTTCTACAGGGTGAGTTCCAGGACAGCTAGGGTTTTCAGTGTGTGTGTGTGTGTGTGTGTGTGTGTGTGTGTGTGTGTGTGTGTGTGTGTATCCATTTGTCTATATATATCTTACATGTGTTCTGGTGTTCTCAGAGGTCAGAAGAAGGTACGAAAACCTCTTGGAACTGGAGTTACAGGTATTTGTAAGCTGTTCTGTGTGGGTGCTGGGAACCCAACCTGGGTCTTCTACAAGGGCAGCAATTTTTCCTAACTGATGATGGGCTATTTCTGATATCCATGGGGGGCCCACCTGCATCTGAAGAGAAACAGTGGAGGAGGAGTGGATGGGGTGGTGGGTGGGGGAAACTGGAAAGAGAGAGGGAGAGGAAACTTTGATTGGGATGTAAAAAGGGAAAAAATGAATAAACAAAAATGAAAAGTTTTATTTTTAGATGTTATTTTAAATTACATTAATAATTTATAATAATGTATCAGTATCTGCCAAAAGTTTTGCTAAAATATCTAGTAGTTTTTCATTGTGTGATAAACTTAATTTAAAAATATAGCTGTAATAGCAAAAATATCTAGTCAGTGAAGGTACTCATATATAACACTCAAAAGAAATACATGATAACATGTTGATGGGAATGTAAATTTGTACATTCACTGTGTAAATAAATATGGATGTTTCTAAAATACATATAACTACCATATGATCCATTTATGTCACTCCCTGACACATACCCCAAAGACTCCATATTCTACTAGATGCTCATTCATGTTCATTGCTACTTTATTCACAATAGTCAAGATATAAAACCAGTGTGGAGTCCTTTAACATATGAATACATTAAAAAATATGCAAAGGACCAAGGAATCTACTATGAGATTGTTCCATGATACCTCAACAATATGGCTGTCTAAACAAGACCTGAACAAGGATGGAACCAATAGACATGCTAATGTGGAAGGAGGAACTACCATAGGGCTCTGCCTCTTGACAAAAAAACACATCCAACTAAAAAATTTAGAGAGGGAGTAATTAGTTTTCTCCTGGGAGGAGCCCCTTAATTGATTATTCAATACCAAATGGTTGGCCCTGAAAAGACTGCACAGGTTGTATTCATAATTTACACACACACACACACACACACACACACACACACACAGACATCCCAATAACAATTAAAGAAAATGAAGCAGTGAGTATGAGAAGGAATGAGAGGGTAAACATGGGAGAAGTTGGAGGAAAGAAAGGAGAGGGGAAGGGAAATTATGTAATTATATTTAATTAAAACAATACAAGAATACAAATATTTCCAATAGCCAAAAAATGTGGTACATATACAATGTAAAATTTCATTAAACTATACAGAACAATAAAATTAAACATTTTAGTAAAGTTATTAGGACTGGAGATGACCAAATGATGTAAAATAAATCAGAAATAGAAAGAGGGATGTTGCATATTTCTTCTCATAGGCAGAGTTTAGATTTAAATTTATGGCTGCGTGTAAATATACACGTAGGATATGGGAGTAGAAAGTGAAGTGTAAAGGGGGAGGAGGGAGCTAAGGAGACGGGGAAGGTGAACTAGAGATGGACATATGTGCGACAACACAACAGGAGACTATTTGGAGGGAAGAGGCAGAATGGCTGTAGTGGAAGAGGGATGGGAGGACAGCGGGGAGAGGGACAAACTGTAATGATACATGTATGAAAGTGAAAATGTCACAATTAAACCTCCTACTTTGTTAACTAAAAATAATTTAAAAAATAAAATAGGTGACTTTTGATATTTGCTAATTGAAACAGTCTTATATTCAAATGCACAGTAATGTCCCTTAGAGTTCTACCAAGAAAACGTTGACTCACCAAAATGTCAATTGAATCACAAATGCTGAAAGGTGGAGTGGATGTTTAAATTACATAAGGAGAAAGATTGCTAGAGGATAGGTAGTACTTTTACCGTTATAGTGCTATATTCATCTTCACAAATTTTGCTTCTATCCACTACGTAGATAAATACAAGGAAAGCTCTATCATGAGTTAGTCTCTTTTAGAGCAACCCTGGGTCATTCAAACCATAGGATATTACCTCAGTGAAAAATTGAAGTCCAAAAATATTTAAAATTTTAGTTGTTGAGTAGCATCATGAAAGTATTTTCAAGGAATAAATAATGTGCCTAAATTATCTCACATAGTCTCACCTTAAATCATAGATTCCCTTATGATAGGGTTCTCTGTGGGACCAACATGGCAACACTCAGGCAAAAATAGATGCCGGCTGTAAAACGAAGGCTCTGGATGGAGACATGAGATGAATTAAAAATCATACCAGTGAGCCTCACATGAAATGAGAGAGGGACGTACATAAGTCACATGACATTTCAAGGAGAGAATGGAAAGGCGTTTTCTGAGTGGGCTTAAAAGACAGTTTGTAAGTGATTCAATTGTTGGTGTACATGAAGGCAAATGGAGAATATTGGTCAATATTATCATCTAAAAATCACTTCTATCTAGAATCTCTCCAATATAATCGTCTTTGTTGTTTGTGAAGAACAAGGACTAATAGAAAAGATAAGTGGTCACATAATTTTATGTCAGTGAAACACTAGATAGAAAAATCTTAAGCAGCTTGTTATACATTTACATCAAAGTGTATTGTATGCTCATTTGATTCAAATGAAGTGAACAAGTGGGAAATAAAGAGCTAGCAGGAAAAAGGTCAGTATGAAAAAGGGCACAGGGAATCCTGTTACCATAAGGATGCCACCTTGTCTAAGCATAGGGGAGCACAATTTTCCACCACATATTTGGATGGATATAAGAACCTGAATTCCTGTGGCATCAGATGATCATGGGCTAAAAGAATTTATGTACTTAAAACAGTAACATCTAAATAATTGCTTAAAGTTAAGAAGAAAACTTACAAAATTCAGTTTCTCATTTGCCAAGCACCTACTTATGGAGACATGCTGGGAAATTATGTGCTTATATAAGGGAGGTGCTGCCCCCTTCTGGAGAGGAGAATTCCACTGAAAAATTTTTAGTTCCTCTAACTCAGAGCTCTCCTACTGATCTTAGTCAGTAATTATGTACATATTGATGATAGATGATGGATGATATATCATTGGTAGAGGATTGATATATAGGCAGATAGATGATAGAATAATTTTATTTTGAGAGTATAGAATGATCAAAGACAAATAGTGATCAAATTAAAGCTAGAGCACATGAACAATTGGAATATGAGCTCAATAGATTATCCCTAGTACCTGAATAGTGTCTATAATAAAGAGGATCCTCAAAACAATCACATCTTTAAAACTAACACAACAAATTTTAGATTATGTAATGGACTTTTTTGTCAAAGAAATGTACAACTCATGTGTGTGGTATTATAATTATAATTATAATCTTTCTGTTCCTACATGGTCTTTAAAGTCACAGTGTCTCCTCTTTTACATCATCCAGGTCACACTTAACTCTCAGCACTAAAATTTTCCTAGATGCAAGTTTGTGCTCATCTTACAAACCATCCTCATTCTCTAGAATCCTTTATCTCTCCACTCTTCATTTGTATTAACCACAATACATTCCATTTTCAAAAACACAAAACCAATCTCTGTGTTTCTTTTTTTTTTATTTTATTTTAATATACAATTCAACTTTACCTATCAGCCATAGATTCCCCCTGTTCTCCCTCCTCCCGTCCCGCCCGCCTCCCCACCACCC
>CABHPR010126185.1:0-42192 GCA_902168415.1 Peromyscus melanophrys | reverse complement strand
AAAAACCCATAATCTTAGTAAATAAAAATCACACGATACACACATCCCAGCAGCTTTTCACAGTGTTCCTTCTGGTGAGCCATATCTATTTTCAAGGCTGAGCAACAAAGGCTGATGGGCTGGAGGTTCAGAGTGGAGCAAACACGTTTTGGATACTCTTTCTGACACTTTGACTCTAGGTTTGTCCAGATCTAAGCTGCTGGTGCTCTTGTCTTGTAACAAAACTGAGAATCTGAGCGTGAGTTATGTGCTGTCTTTGATCCATAGTTTTCTCAATGGAATCTTTTCAAGTCATTGCTTACTTAGTGAGAATTAGTATTCACCATTATCACCTGTGGTGTTCCCCACGGAGAGAAACCCACAATCTGAGTGAGCAAATGAAAGTGCCATGGATGAGCCAGAGGTTCTGAGGATTTCTGGTTCTCTCTCTGGACACTCACCCAATCAGAGAAACCTTGGTGAGAACAAATACAGTTCCCGGCATTGTATCATATGGTAAACACCGTGCTGGTTACGTTTCTATTGCTCTGATAAGACACCCTGACCAAGGCAATTTAGAGAAGAAAGTTGACTTGGAACTTACGGTTTCAGAGGCTGAGTCCATGGTGGTGGAGTGAAAATGGCAGGCAACTGGAGCAGCGACTGAGGACTCACATCTTGAGGAGGCAGAGAGAGCAACTCAAAATGGCCTGAGCCTTTTGGAACCTCAAAACCCACCTCCAGTGATATACTTCCTCCAGAATGTCCATGCCTCCTAATCCCCCTAAAACAGCCACCAATTGGGGACCATCCATTCAAATGTGTGTGTGTGCCTTTAAGGTCCATTCTCATTCAAACAAATACCAAGGAAACTGAGTGTCTGTCTGTCTCTTTCTTTTTTGTTTATTGTTTTTGTAATTTTTGTTTGTTTGGGTTGTTTGTTTTTCTTTTTTTCTTTGAGACAAAGTTTCTTTGTGTAACAGCTCTAACTGTCCTGGAACTCACTCTTGTAGACCAGGCTTGCATGGAACTCACAGAGATCCACCTGCCTCTGCCTTTTTTAAGTGCTGGGATTAACCATCATGCCCAGTCTAATTCTTATTTTTATTAGGAATATTTTTATGGTTTTACTCTTACATCTGCCTCCTTGTATCATCTCCCAAAGCCCACTTTGAAAACTACTATCCTACACACTTCCTCTGACTTCAGAGCTGTTCTCTACCTAGAACACACACACATACATACATACACACTTCACATACACACACACACACACACACACACACACACACACACACACACACACAAATACAAAACCCAGTGGTTTAATATTTAACAAACTGCTGTTTCTTCTGGTTCCATCTGCAGTGTTGCTTCTTTTGTGGTTCCCAGATTGCCCTGCTGTCTTACATTAACCCATGTCTCTTTGCCATAAGCCCTCAGAACCTTCTGGCTTATCTGCAAAGCCCTCCATAGGACATATTGACAGATGCACCTGCATCGCTGTGAATGGCCTCTCTGATTTCTAGAAACTATAAGCTTTTTGAAGGTTTTAGCATCTATGAGACACATGTACAATAGATGAATGAGAGGTGGCTAGCTCCAAATCTGTGACTTATCTGACTCCCTGTGTTCACATTGCTTTGTTATTGATAAGAAACCCTAATCTGCTGCACAGCCAGTAGAGAAATGGGACCAGAAGAAAACTTGGAGTGTTTAGTGATATGGAAATCAACATCCTCATTCAGATAATCAGAGTCCCTGAAACCAAAAGCCATCTTGAAAGGGGAAAAAATTCAAAATATAGGAAAACCAATTTTAAATGGCACAGCGAAGAACACAGAACAAATATTTTAACATTATTTATTTATTTTGTGCATGCAAGTGTTTTGCCTGTGCATATACATGTGCACCACTGAAATCCCAGCAAACCCCTCATGAACACCTACTTGATAGCTCTCCCACTGCCAGAGAAGAACAAAGTTATAAGTCCATCGCCCTGGAAGCCTTGGGAATGATAGCCACCGTGCAGCATGTGCACAGTACTGGTGTCTACTGTGAAGTGAAGCATGGACCACCAGACCACCACCAGAAGCAAACAAAGAATTCGCCCACAGCTATCCATATGTGGCTTGAGGTCTAATTCAACAGCCCTGCTTTACAAGTCAGCAGAGCAGCTGGAGTTCCAGGCAGTTGTGAGCCACCACACATGGATGCTGGGAAATGAACTCAGGTTCTTTTACAAGAGCCGTAAGGACTCCCTAACAGCTGAGCCTTCTCTCTAGCCCCTTGTCAACGTATTTTATCATGGGAACAGGAAAAGAAACACAGAGCCTCAGGAACTTCTTTTTTGATATGGGAGGTACTAATGCTCACAAGTAGTCATGGATGCTGAGAATAAGTGGCTGATGTGTGCTCACCCCTACATGAGCCATCTGTATCTCCACCCACAATGCTCAGGGCACATATGGGAAGACTATAAGGGCTGGAGGGTGGGGAGGAATGCTGGGAAACTACATCTTATGAGCATGGCATAGTCATTGTGATCTCAAGCAGAAGTGGTCTCCTGCATATGACGCGCTCAAGGTGCTGCCTGTCGACATTTCATCATGGAGGGAGGAGGGGCAAATGAGGCCCCATCCCTAGCTGGGAAACTATTGGCCGTTAATGGCTACTAGCGGGGTGGGAGTCAGTTTTCTTCAGGATGTAACCACTAGTAAGTTGTTCATGATCTAGTAAATAACCCCACACCCATGCACGTTCAAGCAATCCCAATTGATCTCAGTGGATTACAAAAGAAAAGAAAACAAAAAGTAAATAAAAAATTGCTCTAGAAGGAATGGGAAAGCGATGGGAGAAAGGAATGGGGGAGGATCTGATCCAAATGCATTATATGCGTGTATAAAATTATCACAGAAGACATTAAAAGCTATTTAAACACACACAATCACAGCTGTGAAGAGGAATATGAGGAGAGCTTGTCCTTCTGCACAGCTGGCCGACATCCTCCACTCAGCTGTGACAACTGTCGTGGCCAATGCTGACTGTCAGTTTGACAGCGTCTAGAATAACCTAGAATACAGGTTTCCAGGTACACGCCTGAGAGGGTTATATAGATTAGGCTAACTTCCAGGCACATGTATGAGAGCTTCTTTTGATTAGGCTAGTCGAAGTAGGACGATAAGTGCCGAGTGTGGGAGGTACCAAATCTTGGGCTGAAAAGAGGGGGAAGAGAGCCGAGCACCAGCAGTCATCTCTCTGCTTCCTGATTTCCAGAGCAGTGTGACCAGTGGCTCAGGCTCCTGCCATCATCATGATCATGGAGCTGTGAGCCCAAGCAAACTCTTCCTTTAGAAAAAGACTGGTGCACTGTGATAACCATACTCAGGTTGGGCCATCCTTGGGGAACTGGTTTCTTCCCACCAAATACACCAAAACAGGCAACCACAGAGGTTGTGCAAACATTCCCACTAAGTTGAATGTCCCTGAGGTTACCAGGGAGAAGCATGTGAGCACCTGGATAAAGTCGGCCTGCACTGTCACACACGGAAGACAGTGCATTTTTCCCCTTGAAAATTGTGGGGAACCATGCTGAGCCTCCGAAGCACCTTCCCATCCAGTTATTGGAATAGATCAGAGTGCTCTCTAGACACAGAATGCTTTTGCTAATATTTAGATACCCGTAGTGATGGCAGGCGACCATAGCCAGATGAGTACTTCTGTGCCTTACGGCTTCCGCCCTTCTTCCTCTCCTCGTCCAGTAGACCCAGTGCACACTTTGGTATCCTTAGATAGTTCCATTGGCTTTCAAGCATCCCTGAGGGCCTCAGCCTAGAACAGTCTCACCTCTTCCAAGTCACTTGGGCTTGTTCAGTTACACAAACAGGAAACCAACTAGTAACATGCCGTTTCTTCTTTCTGCGTCTGCCTAAGTCATTGCGTATTGTCTAATGTTTAGGTGTGTCTCACTGTCCAGCTTGTGTGGAGACAGGCCCTGTGTAGTGTGGTTGTGTCTGCAATCTTACAGGCATCTGAGTAATACTTACAGTTTTGAAAAACTACAAACAAGAAAGTCAGAAAAGCTGTAAGTTCTGTATTTTATTTGTATGATTTATGTGTGCTCTTCTCATTCCTTCCAGGGCTCAGTGTTTACTGCTCATGGAAAGAAATTCAGCATTCAAAATTAATAATGAAATTCATAAATATTTAATGTTAATTCGTAAGCCCAAGAAGAGTGAAAAATTCTAGGTAGCCAACATGTACAGGCTAATAAAAAAAAGAAAAAGGGAAGAAAAAAGCTGGTTTCTACCATACAGTGATGCATCACATCTAATAAAACATCTTGAACAAATGAGGTGCAAACTCAGACAGATAATTAGACTGTCAAATAGGAATAGGTGGGGTGTGTGCGTGTTTTAAATTAAAAAATGAAATTCAAGGCTCTTTTGCTTAATGAAGCCCAATTCTTTCATCTTTTAAAATGATTTAAACTAAAAACTGGAGTTTGAGGGGAAAGGAGATTTAAAACCTCCCTTCAGACATTAATAAACACTATCCCACATTCTAAAACTATTAGACATAATTTGGCATAATTGCCGATCTTTCCTGAGCGAAGGCATGCAACTCAGTTGTATTAATGTCTGCAGTCTTTGCACAAAGGGAGAGGCCGCCTCAGTTGGTGACTTGAGGTTCATGCTCTCAGAGAGGCATTGTGACAAAATGTACGCTTGGCACCATGTGTTAAGACAGAATTTTTATTTTTCTCAAATTCACCATAAGAGTGGAAACATCTTTCTTGAGACTGAAAGACATTTTCTACAATGCCTTATTGAAGAAATTGATGTAAGGAAAATGAAGACATTTGTTTTTATTTCCTCTTGGTCAAATTCCATTCGGTTTTTCAAATTCTAAAATTGTATAGCCCTCAAAAATATTTCTCTCGGCAGACATATGCTCTCTTGCAGGGACTTCCTGACCAGCTTGTCTCGTTTGTCTAATTCAGATCTTAACCCCTCAAGGCAGATAGCATGCACTTTACAGTGTTTTCTTTAGAGCAAACACTGTGCTGACAAGTTCAGTAAATCTTAAGCCGTGATAGATTTTTCTATCGCCATTATCTGCTAACTCCTGTTTGTCTGTGCTGGCTCCTAATTTCAGTGCTTGTAGATTGCTGCCCTTTCATGCAATTATTAGAGTGGATAGGAATTTTCTAAGTCAAACTTTGATGTGTGTGTGTGTGTGTGTGTGTGTGTGTGTGTGTGTGTGTGTGTGAAATGTTTTCTGTCACACAGTCAAGGGAGAGAAAGAAGACACAGAGGCAGAGAGGAAAGCGAAGGGTTGCACAGAACACTGTTGACCATATTTGGGATGATGGTTTGTCGAGATCCACCGATATTTGCAAACAACTTATGTAACGTGCTGTCTCTAACACCCTTCAAAACCATTCATATCCTGTCCCCTCAACCAACTTGTCAAAATAACAATAGTCAACTTAAAGTGCTCTCATGCTAAATGACTCATTGAATTCACTCACGGAAATATTTGATCAGTTTTTGAAGCTGCTTTACCTTCACATGTGTGGAGAAACATCAAAATTAATAAGAAAAATAGCAGCCGTGGTTTTTCCCGGTTAGTAGGAAGCCGTCCCTGGTCACACAAACTGGTTGGCAGATATTTCTCCGAGATAATCTGAGACTACCACAGGAGAAGATATTAGTCCACATCCGGCTCTAGCGCTTACAGTGGATTGTTGAATAAATTACTACCATCCACCAAGCTTGCCTCTGGGTAGTTAGCGATTTCCATCAGAGGAAGGCGCTGAAATCATACTTGAGCTGGACCTCAATAGACAGCATGCTGGGGTAAGTAGCTAAATCAGAACGCTTTAAGTACTATGCAACTTTTATTTTCAGTTATACACTCTTGTAAATTTTCATCTAAAAATGGCGTTATGTAGAATCCTTTTTGAGAAAATTGAGATGTCGTAACTTAGAAAGGGGATCACACTATACTTGAAATTTGCCACAAAAAAAAGGCTTCACAACGGAATTTATTATGTGTCCATTAAACCAAACACAGAAAACTGTGTCTAGTATTTGCACTGCTTTTCCCCACAAGTTTGTTTGCACTCTCACAAGAGACGTGAAACACCCCCTCTGGTGACTAATTTGATTCTATCTGTTTGTGAACTAAGATGATGATGTATTTCATTTGGGAAATGCGGTGCTCCACAGTTGAGATCAGGTGCTATGACCTCTGTACCAATCTCTCTTTGTAGCTTCAAAAGATCTTAGAAACTTAACACAAGGCTGAAGACGGCTGAGACACCCGTTCTTCCTGCCTGTGACTAAGACTCTAGCCGAGTGTTTTGCAAGTTCATATTTCAAAAAAAAATACATTATTATAATCACCTACCAGGTAACTTGAGTATAAGTTGTCTCAATTGCTGGTTTACAACTATAGGAAAGAAAATCTAAGAAAGGGGGTTAAATACATTTATTTGCTCCAGACTTAAAAACAAACCGTAGGAAAAAAATTTTTTTCTGGGGCTGTCTCAAAAATAGACTTAGATACAATTTATCCAAGTGATTATTTTGCTTTCTTGGCTTTCACAAAGTCCACAGGAAGGTTGCCAGCTGTGGTTATAATAAAAGCAAAATGAATCTTCTAATCAGACCATTACAGCACAGGATCTGCTAGATGATTTGCATAAATCCTGGTTTCTAAAAGAGGGTATCACAAAACGTAAAACAGAGATAATCCATAAAACACTCGATCAGAATAACACTTCTCTAATAACAGGATATCTCAAAAGCTAAAACACATATTTCAAAAATTAGAACCTTACAACTTTTAATGTAGACAGGCATGTGTCCTACTTCTAGTGACTGAGCTTGAAAAAAACAGGGAGGGTTTTTTCTTTTCTTCTTCTTCCTCTTTTTCTTCGCAATGTCTTTGCCTTGCACTCTCCGAGATGTATTTTTCAATTAAGTGACCAGAAGACGTTACTACTGGCAAAGCATTAGCAGGGAAGAGACCTCCATAAAATCACCAATGAGACACTGACTCATTTCTTCTGTTAGTGAAAGTCAGAGGCAAAAGTTCTAAAATTATACAATTACAAAAATAAATCAAGTTAGCGTGTCATTTCTGCTTTTCTACATTAATAAATTAACCATGTAACATTGTTCAAAATTATGTCAGTTACGCATATAATAATCTTTTAAATTAATGAAGTGATGAAGCAGTTTGATGACACCCATGATTTACAGGGCTGCTTTTAGCTAATGTTAAAAGCCTCTCATTTAATAAATTACCCCCTTGAGAAATTACCAAAAATGAATATTTTCAATGCTAAATGTTTCAGGGTTTACACTTTTTCAATATGTTAACAAATGGCAAGGGAGACATATTTTTCAAAATAGATCTTCTTTTTACATATATTTAATTGAAATTAATTAGTATATTACTTTAGGAGAAAATGATCATACAAGATCATTTGTGGGATTTTTGTGAAGCAATAAAGCTGAATTTAAACAATGAAATCTATCATTTCTTCACAAAATCTGTATGATGGATTAGGAATCATTTTAAGCTCCGTGATTAAATAGTAGCAATTCTGCAGAATTCACATTCCTAAGATACAGCAAGAGCTGCTCACTTAAATTAATTGATGCCTTAATTCTTTGTTTGCGTTATTAATCATGCTTAAAACTATATTCCTAATAAGCTCCATCATTTTTGTAATGATCTGTATATTGTTCAACTTTATCTTACGCATTTCTCTGTGGGTTTTCAGACGTTATTTTAACTCAGTGTAGTGCTCAACGCCGTCATGAATAATGACAATCCTTTCCATTGTCTCCCGCCTTTACGTAGCCTTGGAGACATGTCTGAATATAAGAGAACTAATATCTTATGGAGAGATGGTATGTAAGTTCGTTAGGAAGGCAAAATAAATTTCAGTCAAGTCACAATGTGCTCATGTGTGAGAACAAGAAAGGAAGGAGTCAAACGTAAGTAGGCAGGAAAGGCTGGCATTGATGTTCCCGGTGCTTATGGATTTGTTTTCCTAATGTGAAGCCTGATTTTTATCCCACTTTCTGAATTAGTAACGTACCTAGGACCCTTGGCCAGTTTTGATTCAAAGCATTTGCCGCCCTAGCCCTGAAAACAAGGATAATTGATTTGTGTTTCTTGAGCCAATGAATATAATTTTCAGCAGGCAGATGTCAAGGAAACAATTTTTAACAATTTTTAAAATTCTTCTAACCAATTGCAATGCAGTGGTAGATAGATTGTTGGCCTTTGAAATGATTTTTAAGGAATTTTCAAGTTTCACTGATGAATTTTTTATATATACTAATAATGGACTAGTGGCTTTGTCGACTGTGCACAGCGAGACGGGACTTTCAGGCATATTATTTTCTTTTTTAAATGGCTTGATGAAAGTACTGAAAAGTGTGGGAAATGTAAGATTTTTAGGGATTTGTTTATATAATATGTAGCTGCATCAAACTAGTAATGTCTACAATTATTTGAGTAAACTGCAGTTTCAAAAGTTAATAATGAAAATTAAAGAGAATCAAAGTGTTAAACTACTCCTGCCCAACTGTGGAGTGTTTGCAGAAGAGTCTCCATTTGCATTATAGGTACACTTTGATTTCTTATTATCCTGTCTCCAGATGAGGCTGTCCAATCCACAGGAATACCTCTACATTTTTGGAGAATTAGCACATGAGCTTTACTCTGGCAAATTGCACAGAGCTACATAGCTTAAAGCTTGAAACAGCAGATATTGTTAGCATTGAGATTATTTCCTGGAAGCAACTTCAATGAGTAAGAAATTATATGGGCATTGAAGCTGATAAAATCCTGCCCTGGTTAAACTGAAGTCACAAGAGAGGAGGGAAGATAAGAAGCGCTCCCAGAGACTCTATGAAAGTCCACAGAAGAGCAGTGGGTACTACTTAGGGAGAGATAATTTCAAGCAGCAATTGTAATTCCTGGCAGACCAAACCTCGTGCTAGAATCCATACTAACTCTGACTTTACATCTCTGGATCTCAGTTTTACATATGTTTAAAATGGAATCGTATATGATGCAGTTTGCAAGCCAGTAAATCTTTGACTTTTTACGACACAAAGAACAGCACTCTGCCACTGCTTTTCAAAATAGAGTGCAGCATGCCTCACAGACACAGAGCCAATAAAATGCTCTATTTATTGGCGAGGCATTAACAGCGTCTCTTATTTTACTCCGGTGACCCTCTTTGGCAGTTAGTCACACATTCCAATTGAGCAGACGCCACAAAAATATCCCTCATGTGTAAGGAAGGAGAAAAGGTCTAATTGGCCATCGACCTCTCCCTCCCAACTCCCCTGGAATCACAACCCAGTGACTTCCAATTCATCACTGGGGGTCGGGCGACCTAGGCTCAGGAGGAAGGCTGGGTAGGCTGACTATCAGACTCAGGAGCAGCTCCCAGCTGCCCCCAGAACTGCCACTTCCATGAGCATTCGAAACCTAACAATGACCACCGCAGCACCTGAATCCATGCTTGTCAAAATGTGCTACACCCAACACCAGGTGCTATCAATGCCACATTTATGACTTTCTATTTATTCAATTTGCTTTTACTATTTTCTGTGTAGAACAGTGGTACGGAAATCCCCATTTGTGGTGACACAAGGTCCCCTTTAAAAGTGAATGTGTATTTTAAAGTTCTGTTGTTGCTTTTTTTGTTTTTTTAAATTTAATCCTGCAACCAGCAGCACTGAGGGGCGACACTAAACGACAATACATGAAAATGACTTGTGACTAGGGAGGAGAAAACACTAAGTCAGAATAGAATTCTAAAGCTATGATCGGGGAAGAGTAACCATGTTCCCTTGTCAGCAATACTTTTTATTAAAAAAAAAAAAGATTTAGCATCAGTTACTGTACTTTGACTTCATCTCTTCCTGGAGAACAGACATAGGTAAAGCGTGTTGTCACCCTTCTGCAGATGGAAGCGCCGAGAACCAGAAGGCTCAAGCAATTCACTAAAAGCCACCTAATTCCCAATGATGAAAGAGAGATACAAAGCTTCTAACTGAGGCCCTTTGTTCCGGGCTAGCAGGCTGATTGTTCAATGGAAGAGGTCGTATGGGGGTTGAACATACTTTTGTATGAAATTTGTGTATTGAGTTTAAAAGTAGCACGTTAGTATATTTTCCAACTCTACAACAGTCACAAAGGAAAATCCCTTTTGAGTGACATGGTTATGAACTCAACTGAACTAATTAGTTCAGAATGGCACCAGGAGGTTAACTATCTAATGGTGATAAAACATTTTATTGATGAAAAATGCCATATTAATTACAAAAATTACCATTATTGTATCATTGTTCGGTATTTATATTCAATGAAATTATAGGTTAAAAAATATGAATATCATGCGGTTACTGCTCTTCTGATCAGCACTTGGACTTGCAGAGCTGGTGTTTAACCTGGCTGTCATGGTTGAGCCAATGCCAGCTTCCTCAGGGGGGACTGCCAATTAGGAGTACAGAGATATTCAGAGACAAGCACACTCTGAGCAAGCTGCCAAGAATGGAATGTATAAAAACAAACCTCGGCTGGCCGTGGACTTGCTTAAGAAAGAAAGACAGGAAGAAAGGAAGGAAGGAAGGAAGGAAGGAAGGAAGGAAGGAAGGAAGGAAGGAAGGAAGGAAAGAAGGAAATTATACTTGCAATAAACAGAATTTGTAGCTTCCATGGCAAATTAAATCATTAGTCTTTACAGTGAAACTACCAGTTGTTCACAGCCTGAAATGAAAAGGATTTCTCAGAAGCATAAATATAGTCAGCTTTGGACAATGTGGATCAAAAGTACCAGGAAAAAGAATTGTGTCTCTATTGAACACACAGACATTTTTCTGCTCAGCCTTTCCTAAGCAGTGTAGTATAAGAAAAATTTTGATGATATTGTATCATATTTAGTATTATAAACAAGTTGGAGGTTGTTTTGTATAGATAAAAGAATATATACGGGCTGTCTCTATATATACATATATATACATTATATATATGTGTATATATATATATATATATATAATACCATTTGATATAAGGCACTTGAACATCTCAGAATTTGGTGTTCACCAGTGTCCCAGAATCCATCCTTATTGATGTGGAGGGAAGACCATATTTTCACATGGAATGGTCAAGTTCGACCCCAAGTTAAAGTCCTCAAGGTGCACAGAATGTCCAGAGGCCTCCAGTGTCACCAGCAGTCAGTGTACAGGGGTCTGAGACCACGTTCTAATCAGCAAAAGCACTTAGACAAAGAAGCACTGCGTCCCTACAACTTTCCAATCCAATCGCTGAGCTGAAGGATCTCTAATAGAAAGTTTAATTTTTTAAAGTAAGAATGCTGTTTTTCACAAAGAATAAAAGCCCTGTAATAAATGTCTTTTACTTTTTTCTTTCTATACACAGACAGTGACAACTTTGATCGGTGGTGGGCATGAGATCTGAAATATAGCTCTCTGAACTGTAAAGACACAGAGCCTAAACTCAGTGTGAAGGGCTAGAGCCCATTTATGCAAGCATAATTAGCTGAACCCCCGACCTTTCATTCTGAAATTAGCGAGCATTTTCATTTTCCATATGCAATCACTTACTGTCCTTTTTCTGCTATTAATGTTTCAAGAAGCAAGGACATTTAAATGAGAAAAGAATTCTTTTAAAGCCCTCTTTTAATTTGACGCTGAGGATCTGAGCTGCTGAAGCCGGTGCTGGAAAACCCTTGAAACTGCCACTTTCCAGCAGAGATCTTCTCAGAGGGAAGGGGGACCAGAGACCAGGAAGGGGCCAGTCCCTGTGACTCTGTCCCAGCAAGGATCTTCCCAGGGTAAAGACAAACCAGAGAAAGGGTTAGTCCCTGGGATTCTTTCCTGAGCCCCCCTGTAACAGAGAGTAATAGCTTTCACTGCCAAGGGTAGGTTTTGTTTTTTGCTTCCCCTCCCCTTTTCTTTTGTTCATATCTTTTGAACAGGGTCCTCTTACAGATAGCTATGAAAAAAAGATGGCTTATAAATGTCCCGATTGGAAGGCCTGCCACTCACATCAGTGCCACAGTGGCATCTCGGGCACTGGAGAACTTGGGAAACTGTAGACTATGAGTTGTTAAATGATGTACAGTTTGAAACCTACTCACTTTGAGAAACATGGCAAGCGCCTGCCTGTGTCTCTGCCCTTGTTCTAAATAATCAAGGAGATGTAAAGGATTAAAAATTGGCTGCATGTGGCCAGCGAGATGGCTCAGTGGGTAAAGACACTTGCCAGGAAAGCTTGAGAAATGGATTTCACAAAGTTGCCATCTGACCTCATGTTACATGTCACACACAAGCATACCAATAATAATTTTAAAATGTTTTTAATTGCCTATGCTTTATTTACTTAAGGCTTACTTTGCTAAAGTGGGGAAACTCACCCCATTCATCAGATCATGCTTTTCAATCTCAAATAGCCATAGCCTGTCTTTCCTGCCTCTCTCAGGGTAGTTGGCAAACACTTCAGAATGATTACTCCTCACAAAATAAAGGTAAGCGGTTGTTAGCCATTAAGCTGTCAAGCCTATCCATACACAGTGAAGGTAAACAACTATTGGGATAAAACATGATTATAGCCTCCACATCACAGTGAAGCAACCCGTAGTCACCTCATGTAGGTGCCCACAAGGCAGAGACAAAGGGGACTCTCACCAAAAGGAAGGACGGAATCAGATGGATTCTGCCAAACTTCATGTCTTGACACTCCAAGAGAGTCTGGTTGCATTGGCCTGGGCTGGGGCTGGGTGGACCTGCACACGTGTGTGATTTAGGCTGAAAGCTCTTTCCAGACAATGTTGGGCATACGTCAACTCTCCCCACAGTTTCTTCTTTCCCTGCTGCTGGGTAGACCACACCAGCCCCTCTTCCTGCTCCCCTGTAGGTCCCCTAAGTCTTTTTTAGAAAGCAGTAGCTAAAACTTGGGCAAACCTTTCCATTTCAGAGTATAAGAAATCCTAGGGTTTTGTGCCACTGGTTCCTCTTCTCTTTGTCTAGCACATTGGTTCTCAAACTGCGGGTAGAGCGATCCTTTCACAGGGGTCGACTAAGACTGTCTGCATTACAGATATTTACATTATGATTCATAACAGTAGCAAAATTACAGTTATAAAGTAGCAGGAAAAATACTTTCATGGCTGGCCTTCACCACAGCATGAGGAACTGTGTTAAAGGGTCACAGCATTAGGAAGGTTGAGAACCGCTGTTCTAGCAGCTCAGAAATGCAGGCCCGCAGTATTAAAAGGCAAACAGCAACATGTCAAGAGCAAGGAAAGAAAAGGCTGTAAGGTCCTTAGGCTCCTCCAGCGTGACTTAAAGTAGAAGAGGAACAGGAGGAGCCCGTCTCAGAAGTAGGTTTTCGTGAGTTCAATCCCGAAGGGAGAGAAAAACCAAACCTTCATCTGGGAAGGGAGGCATCTCCCCACCTGTAGCCGGTTCTAACTTTCCTTTCTCCCAGAAGGGTAGAAACAAACCTCACACACACTTGTGAAGGTCACAGCCCAGAGGCAGGCATAGGCTGGGGTTACAGAGTGCTGTTTCCCTCCCAGACATATTCACAAACAAGCATCTGTGAAGAGAGCTAAAAGACACACTTCTAAGGAAGAGTTCTTGGAGATGATAAAGACAACAGCGGAGAAGAAAGCAAAGAGGACCCCAGAAGGCGAAGCCTCCAGCGCCTGAGTCTCCAGGAAAACATTAACTAGAGTCCACCTCCGAGCCAAACAAACATGAGCCCTCACGTTTGAAAGGGTGGCTGATGAAGTCTGATTACCAGCGACCGCGTTTGTGACAAGCTCCTTTTTGCTGCATGTATTCATGGTTTCTGCTCTGGCATTCTTCCTGCTGTCTCTGGTTAGTTGAAATGGTTCATGTAATTTCATTTTGTCGCCTTTCCTAGGATATCAGGTATAATCTCGCCTAAAATGTTTCCATAGTTTTCCTTGAAATAGGCACTTTCAGGTGGCACAAAATGGAAGAAAGATCTAGTCAGACTAATCGTGGACAAAGAAAACTTTAGGGAATGAAAATTATCGGCCATGGAAAGCGTCAGCATCAGGATAAAGGATCAGTTTTCCAAGACGCTACAAGAACTTCCTGTGTTTTACTAACAACAGAGTACCTGAGCATAAATTTCACAGAACTGCAAGGAGGATTAGCTAGAGACGTCAGCACCCCTCTTTTGATAACTGAGAGTGGGCAGCAGAAAACCAGTACGAATACAGTTGACCTGAACAGTCAACTTACGTAATCAACAACTATGGAATTCTCCTTAACAGCACCAGGAATGTGCATTCTTCTTAAGCTGCCGTTCCCAAATAGATCACATTTGGGGTCTTCCAACATACTTTAACAGTCTAGAAATCATAAAAAATATGTCCTCACACCACATTGTAACAAAACTAGAAATACTCTAAGGCAAATGTTTGGAAAATCCTTAAATACAGGGAGATGAAGCAATTTTTTCTAAGTAACACAGTTGTTAAAAAAAAAAAAAGAGAGAGAAGTGTTAAAGTGTCTGAATATACAATTTCCCCAGATACCAAAAGCAATCCTGACAAAAAAAAAAAAAAAAAAAAACAAGCCGTGCTGAAGGTCTCATCCTACCTGAATCCATGAAATTCAGCAGAGCCTTAGGAACAAAAACAGCTTGATACTGTCACAGAAAGAGACAAGTAGATGAGCATACAGACTAGGGGGCTCAGAAAGAAACACCCAGAAACAGCCACCTGGCCTTTTACAAAGGAGCCAAAAACATCTATTGATGAAAAGTCAGCCTCTTCCAGAAATAGTCCTGGGAAACCTGGATATTAGATGTAGAATAAACTAAGCCTTACTTGTCACCCTGTACAAAATCAACTCAAATGCATGAAAGACCTTAATGGACTTGGAACTCTGAAATTGCTAGTGGGAACCAGGGAAGATCTTTCAGGACCTGGGCATAGTGTGCAGCTATCACACTGCATGAAACTTGCTTCAACCATACAGAACCAAGTTATATCCTTCACAGGAACATGGCTACAACTGGATAATCCTACTAGGTGGATATAGTCAACCTCAGAAAGACAGCTATCAGGATTTCTCTCGTTTGTGGTTCCTAGATGTTGTGTAGATGTATAAAGCACATCTGTGCATATGATATGAGAGTGTAAGCCAAATTGTAAAGGGGATTAGTGGGAGGGAAAGGGGAGTAACAAAGGTGAGAGGGATGGGGCATGGAGGAGAATATGCTCAAAGTACATTCCATACTTACATGAAAACATTCTCATGTAACAGTACCGCATGTAATAGAAAAACGAGAGCAGAATACTCTAAGAAAAAAATTAATAATGAACATCTGGTTCACTAAGATAGTGCACACACATGTGCAAGTGTATGAAGACCTTTCTTAAAAAGACTAATTGCTCAGGAAATCACACCACGATTCTCAACTGGGATCAAATAAAATTAAAAAGCTTATCCAACAGCCAGCTTTGGTGGCAGATGCCTTTAATCCCAGCACACAGGAGGCAGAGGCAGGAGGAGCTCTGTGAGTTTCAGGCCAGCCTGGTTTACAAAGCAAGTTCCAGGACAGCCAGGACTACACACAGAGAAACCTTGTCTCAAAAAAATCAAACCAAACTAAAAAAAAAAAAAAAAAAAAAAACCTTCACAGGAAACAATAAACTGAGTGAAGATACATCCTACAGAATTGGAGAAAGTTTTTGCTAACTCTATATCTGACAGAGGTTTAATATCCAGAATATATGAAGAACTCCAAAAGCTAAGTGCCACAAAGCCAAACAACCCAATCAGTAAGTGGAATAATGCAATAAAGAGACAGTTCTCAAAACATGAAACACACTGGCCAGGAAGCATGAAAAGGTGTGCAGCATTCTTAGCCATTGTGGGAATGCACATTAAAACCATGCTTGAGGTTCCACCTCGGTCAGAAGGGCTAGCACTAATCAAAAACAAACAAACTCTGGTGAGGATGTGGAGGAAGGGGATCAACTAGTATGGTCACTGTGGAAATCAGTATGGTGATCCCTAAAACAAGCAAACAACTAAAACTACCACATGACCCAACTATGCCACTTCTATGCACCCACCAGAGGACTGTAAGTCAACATGCCGCAGAGACACTTGGACATCTGTGTTTACTGCTGCACTGCTCACAATAGTCAAGTTATGGACTTAGGTCTTCTCAACAGATGAACGGACAAAGAAGAGAAAATGTGGTAGATCAGGTGTGGTGACACAGGTCTTTAATAACCTCCTGTGAGATCAAGGCCAGCCTGAACTACATAGCAAATTCCAGGTCAGACAGGGCTGGCCTGTCCTGAGAGAGAGAGAGAGAGAGAGAGAGAGAGAGAGAGAGAGAGAGAGAGGAAAACACAAGAAGAGAAGGAAGGAAGAGAGAAAGAGAAAGAAGGGAAATGCTGTTACAGTGTGATTACACAATGGAGTTTTATTCAATCATAAATAAGAGCGAACTTGTCATTTGTTGGAAAACTGTTTCAACTAGAGGTCATTGCGTTAAGTGAAGTAAGGCAAACTCAAAAGCCCAGTGTTAGATGTTTTCTCTCATAAGTGAATCCAAGGCTGTTTTAAAGACACACAAAACAGTCTCGTGTATGACATGAAAGCAAAAGAAAGACTGGGTAGGCAGAGCAAAGGGTTAATGGCAGTGAGGAAGGGAAGTGGGGGAAAGTGGGAGATGAACACAACAAAATATATGATATGCTCAAAAGAAAGTGTCTTCGTGAAATCGTCAAATAAGTGCGATCAACAATTGATAACCTATGAAAAGAAAACACCAATTCTAGATGATTTCATCAGTAACTCTACTAACATGTAAGAAGGAAATAATTCTCCAGTCTCACCTAGAGCTAAATAAAATCTGGAGGAAAATTTCAGAATTCTACTTGTAAGCCCAGAATTACACTGACATCAAATCATAAGAAATGGAAAAAGGTAGACAGACATCTGTTAGGAGCCTAAAATCCTTAACAAAATAGTAGCAACTTAAACACAGCCTGTGTGTGTAGTAAGAATTACAAACATGACCTTGTGAGATTTAGGTCCAGGATGCAAGTCTGGTTCAATTCAACCGTCAAGAATAAATAATGCAATGCACTGTGTTAACAGATTAAAGAAGAAAGGCCACGTGATCCTGTCAACTGGTCGCAGTCACTTTCCATCTCTTATAACAGGGGCTGAAGGCCTGGGTTTACTTGAGATCTGTCTCAAATACAAAGTGAAATAAAACAAAAGTTTAAACAATTTTTATTTGTTTGTTTTTTGTGCTTCAACAGTTCCTACAAAGAAAATAAAAAGACAATCAGAACTCTACATAGCTGTACATCAAACTTGTAGGTTTTATAGGAATGATAGTTCCCAGCTTTCTCTTACACGGACAATCAGGTCAGTCCCGATCTTGCTTAGGCTCCTGGCCTCCGAGGCTTCCGTCTTCATCACTTAGCTCTGTTGCTTTGGGCATGTAAGGCATGGAGGTGACAGGTGGTAGAAGTCACCTGCTCATGGCCAGGAAGCAGAAGACAGGAAGAGGAAGGGGCTGGGCAGGGCAAAATATATTTTGAATTATGTGATTTTTAGATAGAGTCTGGGATTTGTGTCAAGAACTTCATCAACAGAAACCACATTTCTACATTTCCAGTTAATAACAATAATGACAGTAGAAATTAAATTTTAATGTAATTTGAGTTGTCTTTAAATTCTGATTTTTCTGATTTTATTATTTCAAATTTTCCTTAGACATTTCCTATGAATGCGTGGAGTTCACATTATCAAGTGAGACACAAAGTTCAAAAGAGAAAATCAACTCATCTGCTTTTTCCCCTAGTTTAAAGTGATTTTATTTTGTTTCTTTTTGGAAAATACAAGAAATTACATTTTTGAACTACACTTTTCTACTAAAATTTTATATCAAAAATTGTATTATATAAACTTTAAATGTTTGTTGATGCTCACAAAGGAAAACTTCGTTTTCCCCAAACGGAGTCTCACTGGGTGTATTGACCACACTTGAGAGCAGACCCCGTGCCCAGTAATAAATGGTAAACACAAAATGAACTCAGAGGTATTTTTGGAGACTTTTTTTCTTATACTGCCTTGTTTGGGCATTTTTTGCCTTGCTGATCCTTTGCTCGAATATTATGGTTTTCAATTTTGTGTTTTTATAGTGTGTGTGTGTGTGTGTGTGTATTTCCCATCCCTTTTTCCTGTGCTGGTTTGTTTGTTTAATTTGCTTGTTATTTTCCAAAAAGAGAGAGAAAGAAGGCTTCAAGTTGGAAGGGTGGGGGAATATCTGGGAAGCGATGAAGCAGAAGAAACCAGGATTGGAATATATTGTCTAAAAAAATTATTTTCAATTAAAATGTTTGTTGAATAAACTATATGAAAATGTCAAGCTAATCTTTAAACTGGAATGAAGAGGCAATTTTTAAATCATAGATATTTTTAATTTGAGAAGTGTAGCTCCCTATTTTTTTCTATATAAATAAAGGAGAATGACACCTTTGGAAAATGATCCTTGAAGTAATAAGAAATATGCTCTAAAGGAGAAAATACCAAAGGAGGAACAGGTTTAGATGGACTAAATGAACAATGCAAATGATAGTAGAAAAATAAAATTTAAAAGCAAACTCAGAATAAATGCTATGCTAGCCAAAAAATTACATGGAAAACTATCAGTATTATTTACAGTCTGAGAGTATAATACTCTGCAGGTATTAATGGCAGTCTGTTTAGAATGTTTTTTTATGATGGAAAAGTTGGTTTCTGTTTTTCAAAGGAGGAATTAAAAAAATTCGGAGCTCTATGTTGAGCTTTCTAGATGCTTCTGGGAGTGCTCATACACAATTTGGTTTCTATGAAATGACATGATGCTTGAGCAACTTGGTATTTTCATTTGAGAATATGGAATGGTTCTCTTTTGCCACATACAGATTTGTTTCATGCGTTTTGTGGTTGGCAACATACTGTTTTTTGGATGTACCATTAACTAGTGAAAGAATTTCTAGTGAAAGTGAGGCATTTTTAGCCTTTGTTTCCTTTATAGAACAATTCCTTCATAAACATATCTCAATCTTTTTGAAACGCTAAATTCAAAGCTGTGAACACTAAAAACTTTCTACAATGTTGTAGAAAACATTCTCCTAATCACTCTAAGGAAGTGTGAAATCTGTTTCCTACTCACAACTGATCTTAGTGTTTCCCCCACACATGAAATGACTCATTGTTTTGTGATTCTTGAATTTTGGGTGAACATAGTCATTTCTGTTGCAATACTTTATCCAGAACTTTTAAAGCACTTCTCTTCTGCTGTGTCCCCTTCACTAGCTGGTAGGTCTGTTTCTGTCTGATTGGCAAGCTGGGTTGTAGCTTGGAGAAATTAATCTATGTAAAAGAGTATAATAATAAACCATGTTCACCGTCTTCACATTGGCTACATATGGTACAGTAAAGAATACTAGATTCCTGTTCAAATACCATTCGCCCATTCATTTAACATGTGTGTATTACGCATTTCCTCTGTGCTCAAGATACAATGATGACTAAAACAAGACAGGGACCGTGTATAAATTTTAGGATATAATGGATATAAAAGAGCATATTATTTCAAATGAAGGTGAAATATTGGGGTCAACATGCTTGACTTGCTGTGTGCTTCTTGTACCATAATTGTATTTGCGGACCTTCATGGTTTTTTTGCTCATATATATAAACAAATGTGAAATGTATTTTGGGATAAAGAAAGACATGAGAAAATTACTTACCTTTTTTAAAATATCAAGTAAATGGCATTTACTGCTGGACTGCATTCTCCCTGGTGATAAGGCATATTGTATTCTAATCATTGTTTGGTTCTACTTTATTCTTTAGTTTATTACTAGTTGACATCTGTTCATGCTGCTGTTTGAGCCATAATTCTGTACACATTCTCAGTTGCTGGCAAGGCCAATCCCATTTTCATTTTCTCCTGAATTTCATTCTCGGTTCTCATGTTTATTCATTTATCTGTAGCTTGTTAATGACCTTATAGATATTTCATTGTTTATCAAGTAATTGGTGATGATGACATATTTTCAGACTTCCAATCTGTGAAACAAATGCATCTTCCGGTTTTCTATCTTCTTTTTATTTCTTCTTTAACTTTGTTTCAGGTGTTTCTCTTCTATTATCTAGGCTAGCTAGTTTTTCTTTTTCCATTTTGTATTTACATATATGAAGCTAAGTGCTGCGTGCAACAAGAAACTCAAATAACAGTGGCTTCAGCGCATATGTGAATGTTATGTGAAGAAGCAGGGAATCCAAAGGTGAGCCTTCCGTGGGAGTGGTAGCAGGAAGCTGGTTCTCAGGTAAGAACCAAAACTATTAACCACCATCTAGCTTTGGAAATCACGATGCATGACCTTTCTTGTATAGACCATTTTCAGTAAGAAAGAAAACATGACAGATACATTTGAATTCCACATTCCTCTCTTACCAGAAAACTAAGTATGGGTGTCCTGAAGGTGGTACTGATAATCCCCATGTGTTGGGCTTTTTCCTCTTAGTGTGTTACATTCATAACATACTAAATACTGTTTTTTACATGATCTTACTATTTATAAAAATGTTATCATGTTGTGTATCCTTACCAAGTCATGGACTTCTTTTTAACCCAACATTACTTTCTAAGATGTATCTTTCTTGACAAGCATCACTCTAGTTAACTGATAGTAGGAACTCTGGATTCTTCTGTCTGCAGACAATTCCAGGTTTTTGTTATGATGGCTTTCTGCAATAACACGATTTCTGCACATATCTCCTAATGTATGATGCAGCTGTTTTCTAGGAAATGCATCTGTATCATTGTTAGTCCCGTGAAGTATACCTCAGAGCACATCACATGCTGTGCTAAGCTGCTCTCTGAAGCCGTCCAGTCACCTCAGATTATGCACAAGCTCAAGAGTTCTCTCTGGTCCACAGCCATCCTCTCTACCAGCTCTTCTTGTCATTGTCTCCCTGCATCTCTTTCTTTCTTTATTATTGAAAATAGATTCTTTCTCATACAGTAGATCCTGACCACAGTGCCCACTCCCTCCAGTCCTTCCAGCTTCCCCCACCTTCTTACTCCCCCAGGATCTATTTCCCCTCTGTCTCCTTTCAGAAAAGAGCAGGGCCCCAAGAGTCAACAATCAAACCCACAAAAACAAAACACAGTAAGGCAAGGCAAAAGCCCTCACACCAAGGCTGGACAAGGCAAGCCAACAGGAAGAAATGAGTCCCAAAGCAGACAAAAGAGGCAAACACACCCACTCCCACTGTTAGGAGTCCCACAAAAACACCAAGCTAACAGCCACAAGCAGAGGACCTGGTGCAGAGCCGTGCAGGCCCCATGCTTGCCGATTCAGTCTCTGTGAACCCAAACGTGCCCTGCTTAGTCGATTCAGTGGGCCATGTTCTTCTGGTGTCTTCCATCCCTTCTGATGCCTACAATCTTTCCTCTCCTTCTGAGGGATTCCCCAAGCTCCTAGGGAAGGGACCTGAAATAGACTTTTAGACCCTTTCTCTGCACAATGTCTGGCTATGAGTCTCTGCACCCACTCTCATCTGCTGCCAGAGATGAGATCAGAGTCTCTCTGATGACAGTTGGACAAGGCACCAGTCTATGGGTATAGCACAATATCGTTAGGAATAGTATTGTTTTTCTCTTGTTTGTTTTGGTTTTGGTTCTAGACCAGTTGTGCTTGGTTTTACCCTAGGTCTCTGGGTTATCCAGTCTCAGGCTCGGGGCCATTCAACCAATGTCAGGCATGGGCTCACTCTTGTGGCGTGGGCCTCAAGTCATATGAGACATTGGTTGGCCACTCCCACATGATCAGTGCCACCATTGCCCCAGCACATCTTGCAGGCAGGAAAGATTGTAGGTCAAATGTTTTGTGGCTGGGTTGGTGTCCAGGTTTCTCTTTCGGTAGCCTGCAGAGGACCATTCCATATCAAAATGACTAGAATGGAGGGGTGAAGGCTCCATTTGGACACCAGCTCAGCCATGTCCAATGAGCTGTGTGGGTGTTGTCTTCCACAATGGGGTCCTGCTGTCAGTTTGCAGAGAGAACCCTCTATCCTAGAATCAGCCTGGGTTGTTTAGGGATCTCCATGGGATCCTCTTGGCCAACAATTCAACCGAATACAACCCAGTCCCATCACTGGAAGACTTGCCTGGCCACAAAAGACAGCCACGTCGTTACTAGGAGTCCTCCTTAGGGTCACTCTCACAGATTTCAGGAAGTTTCCACTGCACTAGGTTTCCACACCCCCTGCCAGATGACCCTCAATTCCAGCTGTCTCTCCCTGCACTTTCTTCCTTCATCCTGTCTGTCCCCTACCTGACCCCTCCTCTCCTGTTCTCACCTGGCCCCAGTCCACCCACAAAATCTATTCTATTTTCCCTGCCCAGGGAGATCCATGCGTCCCACCTAGAGCCCTCCTCTTTACCTAACCTCTCTGGGACTATAGATTATAGCTTGGTTATCATTTATGTAACAGCTAGTATCTGCTTATAAGTGAATACACACCATATTTGTCTTTCTGGGTCTGGGTTACCTCACTCAGGATGATTTTTTTTTTCTAGTTACATTCATTTGTCCATAAATTCCATGATGTCATTGTTTTTTAACAACTGAGTGATTGTGTAAATGGACCACATTTTCTTTACCCGTTTTCAGTCGAGGGACATCTAGGTTGTTTCCAGTTTCTGACTATTATGAATAAAGCTGTAATAAACATAGTTGAGCAAGTGTCTCTGTGGTAGGATGAACTGTCCTTTGGGAATATGCCTAGAAGTGGTATAGCTGGGTCTTGAGATACATCAGTTCCTAAATTTCTGAGGAACTACCATATTGATTTCCAAAGTAGCTGCACATTTGCACTCCAAGCAGCAATGGAGGAGTGTTCTCCTTGTTCCACATCCTCACCATCGTGAGCTATCTCTTGTGGCTTTGATATTAGCCATGTGGACAAATGTAAAATAGAATGTCAAAGTAATTTTGATTTGCATTTCCCTGGTGGCTAAGGATGTTGAATATGTCTTTAAGTGTTTCTCAAGCATTCAAGATTCCTCTACTGGGAATTCTCTGCTTAGATCTGTGTCTCATTTTTTAAATTGGATTATTTGGGTTGTTGATAGCTAGTTTCTTGAGTTCTTTATGTATTTTGGATATTAGTCCTCTATCAAATAAGGAGTTGGTAAAAAAAAAAAAAAATTTTCCTATTCTGTAGGCTGCCTTTTTGTTCTGTTGACAGTGTCCTTTGCCTTACAGAAACTTTTCAGTTTCATGAGGTCCCATTTATTAGTTGTTGATCTTAGTGCCTGTGATATGAGTGTTCTATTCAGAAAGTCGTCTCCTGTGCCAACGAGTTCAAGGCTATGCCTCACTTTCTTTTCTATCAGGTTCAGTGTATCTGGTTTTTTGTTGAGGTCTTTTTGCAGGGTGATAAATATGGATCTATTTGCATTCTTCTACATACAGATATCCAGTTTGACCCACACCAATTGTTGAAAGGTGCTGTTCTTTTTCTAGTGTTTATTTATGGCTCCTTTATCAAAAATCAGTTGTCCATAGCAATTTATGCCCAGAGCAATTAAGACCCAGCTTTATGTCTGAGTCTTAAATACAATTCCATTGATCAACATGTCTGTGTTTATTTCAATGCCATGTGGTTTTGTTGATATAGCACTGTAGTATAACTTGAAATTAGGAATGGTGATACATCCATCCCTACTGTTCATTCAGGGTTGTTGCAGCTGTCCTGGTTTTTTGTTTTTCTATATGAAACTGAAAATTGTCCTTTCAAGGTTTGTAAAGAATTGTGTTGGAATTATGGGGGATTGCACTGAATCTGTAGACTGCTTTGGGTAGGACGGTCATTTTTACTGTGTTAATCCTACTGATCCATGAGCATGGGAGATCCTTCAGTCTTCTGATATCTTCTCCAATTTCTTTCTTAAAAGACTTGAACTTTCTGTCATACAGGTCGTTATTTTGCTTGGTTAGAGCTACCCCAAAATATTTTATATTATTTGAGGCGATTGTGAAAAATGTTGTTTTCCTGATTTCTTTCTCAGTCTGTTTGTCATTTTTATGTATGAGGGATACTGATTCTTTTCTTTTTAGTTAATCTTGTATCCAGTCACTTCAATGAAAGTATTTATCAGTTGTAGGAATTCCCTGGTAGAATTTTTAGGCTCATTTATATATACTATTATGTCATCTGCTAATAAAGATACTTTGACTTCTTCCTTTCTGATTTATATCCCCTGATCTCCTTCAGCTGTTTATTTGTTCTAGCTAAGACTTCAAGTACTGTATTGAATAGGTATGGAGAGAGTGGACAGCCTTATCTTGTTCCTGTTTTTAGTGGAATCGCTTTGAATTTCTCCCCATTTAATTTGATGTTGGCTATAGGTTTGCTGTGGATTTCCTTTTTTATGTTGAGGTATGTCCTTCGTATCCCTAATCTCTCCAGGAGTTTTATCATGAAAGTGTGTTGGATTTCATCAAAGGCCTTTTCTGCATCTGAGATGATCATATGGTTTTTTCTTTCAGTTTGTTTATATGATGGATTACATTGACTGATTTTTGTATGTTGTGCCATCCCTGTATCTCTGGGATGAAGCCTGCTCGATCACACTGGATGATCATTTTGATGTGTTCTTAGATTAGGTTTGCAAGTATTTTATTGCGTGCATCTTTACACTTAAAACCTTCTAGCCCTGGGACTTTTGTTTGTTTGTGTTTATTGTTGTTGTTATTGTTGTTATTGGGAGACTTTTAATGACTACTTCTATTTTACTAGGGGGTTATGGATCTGTTTAAATTGTTTATCTGATCTTGATTTAACTTTGGTAAGTGGTATCTATCATGAAAATTATCCATTTCTTCTAGATTTTCCAATTTGGTGGACAGGATTTCCTCTGTGTCTCTTGCTCTATCCCTATTTCATTTCTGACTTTGTGAATTTGGATGTTCTTTCTTCATCTTCTAGTTAGTTTGGATAAGGGCTTGTCTATCTGGTTGATTTTCTCAAAGAACCAACTCTTTGTTTCATTGATTGTTTATATTGTTCTCTTTGTTACTACTTTATTGATGTAAGCCCCAGTTTGATTATTTCTTGCCATATACTCCTTTTGGATATGCTTGCTTCTTTTGTTCTAGAACTTTCAGGTGTGCTGTTAAGTTGCTAGTATGCGATCTCTCTAATTTTGTCACACAGGCACTTAGTGCTATGAACTGTTCTCTTAGCACTGCTGTCACTGTGTCCCATAACTTTGAGTATGCTGTGTATTCATTGCCACTGAATTTTAGAAAGTCTTTAATTTATTTATTTATTTATTTATTTATTTATTTATTTATTTATTTATTTATTTATTTATTTCTCTCTTGACCTATTTTTCATTCAGTGCAGAATTTTTTGGATTCCATGAGTTTGGAAGCTGTCTTTTGTCTCTGCTGTCAGTGGTATCCAGCTTTAATCCATGGTGGTCTGCTAGGACACAAGGAGTTATTTCAGTTTTCTTATGCCTGTTGAGACTTGCTTTGTGTTCAAGTGTGTGGTCAGTTTTGGAGAAAGTTCCGTGAGATGCTGAGAAGAACCTTTTTTCTTCTGTGTTTGATTGAAGCGTTCTGTAAATACCTATTAGGTTGATTTAGTTTATAACCTCTGTTAGCTCCAGTATTTCCCTGTTTAGTTTTTGTCTGGATGACCTGTCCATTGGTGAGGGTGAGATACTGAAGTCTCCCACTATCAGTGTGTAAGGGTCAATATGTGATTTAAGCTGTAGTAGTGTTTCTTTTACAAAAGTGGGTGCCTTTGTGTTTGGAGCAGAGACGTAAAGAATTGAAATGTCATCGTGGTGGGCTTTTCCTTTGATGAGTTATGTAGTATCATTGCCTATCTCCTTTGATTAGTTTTGCTTTGAGGTCTATTTTGTTAGATATGAAAATAGCTACTCCAGCTTGCTTCTTAGGTCCATTTGCTTGGAATATCTTTTTTCTACCTTTTACCCTGAGGTCAAGGTTGATGTTGAGGTTGTCTTTCTTGGATGCAGCAGAAGGATGGGTTCTATTTTCACATCTGTTCTGTTAGTCTGTGTCTTTTTATTAGGGAATTGAGACCCGTGATGTTGAGAGATATCAATGATCAATGATTGTTGATCATTGCTATTTTGTTGTTGTTGTTGTTGTTTGTTGATGGTGGTGGTGGTGGTGGTGGTGGTGGTCATGGTGGTTATGGTGATTGTGTGTATGAGCGACCATGCAGGCATGCACACAATTCCCTTCTTTTGGTTTTGCTCCTGTGAGATTATTTTCTGTGTTTTCATGGGTATAGTTAACCTCCTTAGGGCTGAGTTTTCCTTCTAGTTCCTTCTCTAGGCCTGAATTTGTAGATATTTAAAATTGACTTTTCCATGGAATATCTTGTTTTCTCCATCTATGATGACTGAATTGCTGAGTATAGTAGTCTGGGTTGGCATCTGTGGTCTCTTAGAGCCCACAGAACATCTGTCTAGGCCCTTCTGGCTTCTAGAGTCTTCATTAAGAAGTCAGAGGTTATTATAATAGGTCTGCATTTATATGTTATTTGGTCTTTTCCTTTGGAGCTTTTAACATTTTTTCTTTGTTCTGTATGTTTAGCATTTTGATTATTATGTGGCAAGGGGACTTTCTTTTCAGGTCTACTCTATTAGTTGTTCTATAAACCTCCTGTACTTTTATAGGCATGGCCTTCTTTAATTTAGGAAAATTTTCTTCTCTGATTTTTTTGAAAATATTTTCTAGGCTTTTGAATTGGGATTCTTCTCCTTCTCCTTCTCCTTCTCCTTCTCCTTCTCCTTCTTCTTCTTCTATTCCTATTATTCTTCGGTTTGGTCTTTTCTTAGTGTCACAGATTTCCTGGATGTTTTGTGTCAGGAATTTTTTTAAATTTGACATTTTATTTGACTGATATATTCATTTCTTCTATTGTATCTTCAACGCCTAAGATTCTCTCTTCCATCTCTTGTATGGGTGAATCTTGCCTCTGTAGTCCCTGTTTGAATTCCTAAAATTTTAATTTCCAGAATTCCCTCAATTTGTGTTTTTTTAATTGCTACTATTTCCATTTTCTGGTCTTGAGCAGTTTTATTCATTTCCTTCAACTGTTTGTTTTTTCTTAGCTTTCTTTAAGGGATTCATTCATTCCTCCAATTGTTTATGTCTTCCTGGATTTCTTTAAGGGATTCATTTCCTCTTGAAGGCCCTCTATCATCCTCATATAGTTGGTTTTAAAGTCTTTTTCTTTTTCTTCAGCCATATTGGAATATTCAGGGCCTGCTGTGGTAGGAGAGCTGGGCTCCAATGGAAACATATTGCCCTGGCTGTTATTGATTGTGTTCTTATGCTAATGTCTAGGCATCTGGTGTAGATGGATTTTTCTTTGGGCTGTCAGTTCACAAATAATGACAAAGAAACTTAACATTAATTATGAAAACTCAGCCTTAGCTTAGGCTTGTTCCTAACTAGCTCTTATAACTTAAATTAACCCCTATTTTTTAATCTGCATTCTTTTATGTAACTCGGTTATCTTTACTCTGTACTGCCCATCCTGCTTCCTCTTCAGCTGGCTGGTGACTCTGCCTTTCTTCTTCCCCAAGACTTCTCTGTCCCCAGAAGTCCTGCCTAATCTCTTACTGCCTAGCTATTGACCATTCAGCTCTTTATTAAACCAATCACAGTGACCCATCTTTACACAGTGTAAAGGAATATTCCACAACAGTCTGGGTTTGGGGTGATTATAGGGCTAGCTGCTGACTTCTGGGTTTTTCTTTGTTGGGTGGGTGTTTTTGTTCCTTGGTTTCTGCTTCCTCTCTGGATTTTTTTAGAGAGTGTGATGTCTGTGTGTTGCCTGTTTTGCTGGCCTGCTTGGCTAGTGTGTTCACAGAGAAGCCTGCTGGTGTTGGGGACTGGGCCAGAGCAACAAGTGGGAGTAGGGAGGCCAGAGAGGACAGTCTGTGGAATCTACAGGAGGCATTGGGGGTGGTTGCAGCTGATGTTCTGTTGCAGATTAGGGAAGAACCTGAGGGACTGGGGCTGCTGTGGGAACAGAGACCTGAGAAGGTCTGAGGGCAGGTTCCCTGGTCTTCTGTTATTGCCACTTTTTAAACTTTTTGCTAATTCACAGGAAAGAAATAAAATGCCCATTGTGTCTTACTTGTATTTAGTTGATTCCTAACAGATTGGGCAGTTTTTTTGGTCCATATTTTTATCTTTAATAAGGCTTTATTTATGTGAAAAGCTTGTTCATTCGCTTTAGCCACCTTTTATTGGCTTGCTTGCTTACATTTTGAAGAGCTTTCTATCCTCAAATTATCAATCCACCGTCAATCTCCTATTGCAGACATGTCCAGCAGCTTTCTCCTTTCACATTGTTTATAGTGCCTTTTGTTATATAAAATCTTTTTAACTGCATCAAACATGAGAGTTATTCTTTATAGTTTGTGCCTTTAGTCTGTATACGAACGCTCATTTCTATCATATCAAAAATATATTCTCCTACATTATTTGCAAAAGTGCTTTTGATATTTTTTCCTTTGTTTTTTTTTTTTTTTTTTTTTTTTTTTTTTTTTTTTGTTTTTTTTTTTTTTTTTTTTTTTTTTATTTTTTTTTTTTTTTTTTTTTTTTTTTTTTTTTTTTTTTTTTTTTTTGAGATTCGGTCTCGCTCTGGCTGGCTTAATACTTGTTCTGTAGACAAAACTGGTCTTGAACTCACACAGAGCCATTTGCTTCTGCTGGGATTAAAAACGTGTACCACCATGTACAGCCCAGATATTTTAAAGTTTTATTTTAACCTTGTTGTTTCTATGTCTTGCATAATGAAGTATATAAGTAGGTAATCAAATGCTATTCTCTTTCTTATCTATAACCAGCCCATTCTCCCAATTCTATTTTTGAAAAGTCCATCCTTCGGCTGGGCAGTGGTGATACATGCTTTTAATCCCAGCACTTGGGAAGTAGAGGCAGGTGGATCTCTGTGAGTTTGAGGCCAGCCTGGGCTACAGAGTGAGTTTCAGGACAGGCTCCAAAGCTACACAGAGAAATCCTGTCAAGAAAGAAAGAAAGAAAGAAAGAAAGAAAGAAAGAAAGAAAGAAAGAAAGAAAGGAGGGAGGGAGGGAGGGAGGGAGGGAGGGAGGGAGGGAGGGAGGGAGGGAGAGAGAGAGAGAGAGAGAGGGAGGAAGGAAGGAAGGAAGGAAGGAAGGAAGGAAGGAAGGAAGGAAGGAAGAAAAGTCCATCCTTCATATAAAACATGCATGATCTGCTTGGTGTGTTCCATCAACCTACCTATCATCCTGTTACCATAGCACTAATTACAATAGATTAATAATGAGTCATAATATAAAAGCTCAAGTCCCCTATCTTCTTCTTTATCTTAAAAATTGTCTTTCCTATTTTTCTCTTAAGTGCAAATTGTCATTTTTTTGTCTGAACTAAGTCTTCTAGTTGATGAATACTAAATTCTATTTTTAAATTTATTTTTAGATTTAAAATTGTATTTTCTGTCATGATTATACTCATATTTTGCATATTTATACCTAATTACATTATCATTTTTGTTGACACTACATAGCACATTTTTAATGTTCTCAGTATATGGAACATAACTGATTTTTAAATATTGACCATCTCAACCAATCTTGTTGGATTCTTATCATGCTCCTTAGTCTTCTTAAACTGTAAATAAAATATACTGAGAGATTTAAATAGCAGATTGTTTCCTCAGAGTTCTCAATGCTCAGAGTCCCAGATCCGATCTACCAGGCTTGACTTCAGAGGACGCATCATTTCCTGACTCTCAGATGATGGTCCTCATGTGGGGTCTGCACACAGCCAAGAGGGAGAGAAAGGCAGGGATGTGCCCTCACCTTAATCCTGTCAGCTCAGGACCACACTCCATAACCTTGCCACAATTACCTCCCCAGAATCAGGTGTGCTGGCCAATGCCATCACTCTGCGGGACAGGAAGAGTAACTCAGCTGTGGGATAAGATAACGCAGCTCATAGCAAGTCCTGGGATTTTGTTTCTATGATCTCTGCTTTTCTGTGTAAATAATTATATAATCTTCTTTTTGCAGTGTTAAGACCACAATACTAAGTAAGCCAATTGAAGCTCTGTTTTGCCAGCTGAGGAAGACTGCTTCACTATCAGGCATAGCATTTACATAGGTCTGGTTTTTTGTTTGTTTGTTTAAACTAGATAAGCTCCATCAGTCTGGTTTTTTTTCCCCTCCATTGGTAATATATTCTTTGTTAATTATAAGTAAGCTTTACTTATAATGTCTATGACATTCTCTATGTTGAGACTTTCTGAAGTTTTATAAACTGTCTCTTAGTGGTAGACATGTTAGTAAGGTTTTTAAAGTTAAGTCATCCTTGAATTCCTTGGGACACAGAATTTCGATGGAGAAAACAGGAAACAAAACGGCTTTGAAAAGGTGCTGTTAGCCGGGCGGTGGTGGCGCACGCCTTTAATCCCAGCACTTGAGAGGCAGAGCCGGGCGGATCTCTGAGTTCGAGCCCAGCCTGGTCTACAGAGCGAGATCCAGGAAAGGCGCAAAGCTACACAGAGAAACCCTGTCTCGAAAAACCAAAAAAAAAAGAAAGAAAGAAAGAAAGAAAAGAAAAGGTGCTGTTTTTTGCACAGCGCTCGAAAGGCTAGATAAAATGGAAAAGAATAAATGGTAGAGAATGGTAGGAGAAGGAAGTCACTGAGACAAAATGGGAAGGAGACCAGAGGAGGGTTTGAAGCATGCATGTCTTTATTTACATTTTCCAAACACACTCAGTTGTCATATGGAGAAGTCATTACAGACAAACACACGTGAAAGCGAAATCACCCTCATAGGCTGTCCCAGGTGTCCAAACAAACAAGGGTGAGCGTGGCTGGGTATGGAATGGCTTCAAGAGGGAAGAAGTGGGAGACATCTTGGAGAAAGAATCCATGGGTGCTGGTGGGAGGGACGCATGTGAACTAGAGAGCAGAAGAATGAAGGCAACAATGAGGATTCTCGCTGTGGCTTTGGTCCCATTTCCAAATCTTTTCATGCTAACTTTTAGCTGCTTCTCTAGATGTTTCATGCTTTTAATTTTATTTAATGACGTTCTGAAGAGTTAAGCACAAAAATTCGAGTTTCACAGTCGTTTTTGTATTAAGGTGAAATGTGTTGGACATTAACGTTGCCATTTTGCTTTTCCTGCCTGGACCCGCTCTTTCCACTTGTAGTTTTTATGGAACTCTGATGTGATTGTGGCGATCACGCTCTCACTGTCCAACACAAAGATGCTCTTCTCTCCGCTGAACTTCGAGGTGTTGTCTTAATAAGTGGCATGTGCTGATCATATAGATAGGCTTCATCATAATCGTAATTGGCTGAGGTTTGTAGATGATTTTCTTACTCTTTTTTTTTTAGCTCTTCTTACTCAGTTTTTCTTTTGTGCAGTATAATGTATGTTTTCCTTTCTTTTCTGTTGATTTTCATGGCTCAAGATCTGCAGTGACTCTAGTGGTTATCTTTAGAACTTGAAATAACATATTTACGTTTCAGCTTCTTGATTTATTGACCCCAAATCCCGAGACATCCAACCCATCTGTCACTCTTCCCCCCAGGGGCTACCTTTGGGAGCTCTCAGGAGCTGTGCCTTATTTTGTTGTCATTAAGTGATGACTCCTGTAGTGACATGGGGATGGAGAGTGTCATTTTTAACCTGCCTGTCGGTCTCCACGTTTGTTTCTGTGTTTAAATAATTATGATGCGCTCAACCTGTCTTTCATATCTGAATTCCTCATTTTGCAGCCCTAGTTTGTTTATATTTCTTCACTATATGGTAATTTCTAAGTGTTTACTATTGCCTCTGACTCAGAAGACTTTCCCTGCGGCTTTCGTTCAGCAAGTATAAGGCTCTCTAGGTCACATTTTTCTGCCCTCGTAACTCAGTGGACATTTGGGTCATCTTGATATTGGAACGGTTTTAAGTGAGGACATCTGGGGGCACAACGACTGGTCACGAATGACCGTTGGATTGCATCTTGAGTCTTCAGATAATTTCACATGAAGAGAATATCTCCTGAGCTTATTGCTGAATCATGTTTTCCCTGCAACACGGCCTGGCCCACTGACCGTAGAAACAGCTTTTCCTGTATTTCAGGAAGTTCTTTTTCTACTGTGTCCTTCCTCTAACATCTCAGCAATGTCCACTTCCCTCAATCCAGTCTTTGTTTGTCAGAAGTCCTTTTCTGCCCCAGTAATGCTGCGCCTTTCTCTCCCCAGGACACATATTACTTCCAGGGTAGCACTGGATAGCCTCATATTTAGCCCCTCCACAAACTTGTCATATTGTTTCTATACTTTGATGCCTTATTTTAAAGTTTTTTTCGTGTGTGTGTGTGCCAACACCTAGCATTTACAAGCAAAAAAATATCTTTCTGTTGCCTACAGTGCGTCGTTCACCAGACTGACGTGTTCACCTCTGGGCTATCATGTTTCTCTCTCCCTTTCTTGTATGGAGTATTTTTACATTACTTCGGTTTGACGAAGACGTATCTAAATACACTTTCTTTCAGTCTGGACATAGAGTGTGCAGGTCTTTGGTGTTCTCGTATCCTCATCATTTAGGCCCAGTGTGTGGGTTCCTTTGACTTGTAGTCTATGTGTTAAATGTGTCTTCCAGGAACGTGCTCCATTTCTGTCCTCTCGGGGAGATAGTGAGCTGCCCGCACTGAGCAGCTGTGATTCGGACCAGCTCTGCTGTCTTATAACACAGTTTTCAATGTCGCTCTGTGAACTTGGTTTCTTAAATTTTTAGCCTGTTTTCAGGAGGACCAGATAAGAACTGTAATTTTTTTTCTCACCTGATTCAGGAAACAGTAGACACCTGTGTTCACCTTTTGCCACCTTGTCTCAAGATAGTTTTTAGGAAGGAAGACGAGCTACACAGGTCCAGAGCTCAGCTGTAGAAGACTTACGAAACATGTGCCGGCTCCCACAGCACAACACACACATTCTCACGGAGAAAATTAAAATAAGGAGGACAAAATACCTACACCCCTGAGAAATAATAAATTGATGTTTTCTGTGACATCTTTTTGACCTTTTGGTGTCTACTCTAGACACTTCGAGGGATTCTGAACTGTAATTCCCCTGCATCATTCTTGGAAATTGGTCATAACAGAGACTATATTTCAGCTTGCCAAAACGTTGTTGTTATGACTCTAATATTTCCCTGATGTGAGCCCAGTCTTGCCAGGCAAGATGTGGTGTTAATGGCAATGGATGAGATGGACAACCAGACTCCAGCTGCCATTCTAGCCGGAGAGAAATTCAAAATCACTCAGCCTTATTATTTCTTCTGCCGACAAAAGATTTCCAGATTAGATGAGGAGACCTGGAAATTCTAAGGTTGCGTGTAGACAAAGGAAGAGTTTTAAAGTAAGGACAGGTTTCTTTAAAATGTGTATCTAGGTGCATGTTGGTGTGCAGCTCTCATCTGTGAGAGGCTCTCAGGCAGAAGAGCCCACCACACAAAATCTCTGCATGGAGGGTAACTGGAGCAACCAGAAGGCTTGGTGAGCTCCATCCAGCCTCCAGACCCTGCTTAAAGATCCTTTGCCTCCTTAGAATAAGGGACAACTGTCCTCTTTCCCAAATGTCTTTTCTATAATTTTCGCTTCACAAAGGAAAGAGCCCATACAAAATACCTTTTCACTGCCCCCCCACCTCTAAATTTTAGCAGAACTCTTGGCCTTGAAAAGATACTTGTAAAAATGTTGAGCTGAGAAAAAAAGAAATCTCTGTAACTGCTTGTGCAAAAAAAAAAGGGGGGGGAGAAAGCACACTTTCATTTTAGAAATCTTCAAAATGCACAAAAGTAGAGAAAGTAAACATTATTCACCATCTTATAATCACAGTTATTACTATGTTTATTCACTTTCATTTTTCCCAGATATATTCAATACATGCTTGATTATGATAACTCTGTTTTTAGTTTTCCTTCTTATTTTATGATCACTTTAAACTCTATTATTACTTCTTCAAAAGCACCATAAAACTTCAAAGCTACAGTATTCCTAATAGAGAAATTCACAAAGAAAATGGACAGCTCAAAAAAGAATGAAAAATAACTACCAATTAGCTATATGCTGAAGCTGGAATGTAGTAAAACGCAATTTTAAATTTAAAGATTTGTTTTCCCCTATAAATTTGGAGAAAGATATTTAGACCTTTGAGTTCAGTGCTGACAGGTAACTCATCATAATATCTATTAAAATTTTAATGTCTTGCAAAGACTTTTAACATGTCATGGTGCAGTGCCCAGGTAGAAGTCGGAGGACAACTTTCTAGAGTCAGTTCTCTGCTACCACTGTGGAATCCCAGGGACTGAACTCAGGTTGCTAAGCTTCGAAGCAGGTGCCTTTACCTTCTGAGGCATTTGGTGGCCTGGAGTTGTTTTTTGTTTGTGTGTTTGTTTTATTTTTCAGAGCAGCTATATAACTGTCTAGAATAATGATATTTTCAGAACACACGCTTCAACCAGGCAGACAGCTCACATTCTCCTTGAAGTCTTCTTCATTCCTCATCTCAGCAAATGGACAACTAATGAATAATTTTTGATAAGCGCTTTAGTTAAATGTCTAAATATACATATTAATTAAAATTAAAGTCTATACTGGTACATTTAAATCGTAACAACTATTTTCTAGTGCTAGTTAGGATAATTGAGTATCAGTTCCATGTTTTGGCTTTCGTTTTGAAAAGCTTGCTGCCTTTAAAAATGCTACTTCGATTGACCTACTCCAAGGGTCCAGTCTCTAGAAGCTAGGGTAAATCTCATAGACCAACTTGACCTAAAAACTTAAAGTCTACAATGATCTCATTCAAATTAGTGGCATGCCATATCCGTATCCAGTTTTTAATTATACAGCTGCTGTTAGAGTGGCTAATGGCTTTGCCCAGGATGCATTGTCGGACAGAGTTAGGTCTTTCAATCCTGCCCTTAGCCATCGCACTAGAGTGTGCTGCCCTTTGCTGTAATGTCCCATCAAAGTCAATGTTGTGAACCTTCTGATGGGCCTTCAGCTTCCAGTGAGGGAACCCGAGGAAAGCTAAGTACAGTACAAAGTCATTTGCAAAGTAATAACAATGTTTCCTGCTCAGGTGATGGCTCAGAGGAGATTTAATTGGACAAAATTACCCCATTCCAAGAATAATACTTTATACTTTATGTCACAGCGATCTCTGAAGGGACTTGAAGAGATTTATGAACATTGATTAAACATCAGCACACCACTTTGAAGGAGGTGATATTAATACTGTTGTACTGAGCCCAGAGAGGGATGGTTGCCTATTTTAGGACAAAACAGTCAGAAACAATCCCAATCTCTGACTCCATGTCAGGACTATCATTCCATATGACTACAAAACTTTGGGAGATCTTACTTCCATGATATATTACAACTGAAACGGCAAAAGAGGGAAAAAGTTTATTTCCCAGTACATCTTATAATTGCCACGGAAGAATGCATGTTTGATTTGTAGAGTCAGAAAATATTTGAATTCTTTCTCTTGATCCCCTGAGATCTTAGCTGGACAAGTTCTGTTTATAATTAGTCTGCCCTCCATTTTCCAGCTATAAATATTTGGCATCAGCAGAATCAAATATGAAATTCAAAAAAATCACTGGAGCTGGGAGGAATATCAAAAAAGTGGAGTTGAGTCCTTCTGATTTCCAGATGAGAAACCTCGGGCCCAAGAGAGAATGAAAGATGAAAGGGATCTCATTCTAAATGATGAAGAGGCTCCACCATTGTTAAAATGTCTCTGGTTATACAGCAAGCCACCACATGAGGCTCTAAGGCCTTGATTCCTTAATGTGTGAGGCAGGGGGCAACTTGAGGTGAGGGGGTGGCAACAATTCTGTGAAAAGTGAAAGTGATGCTAAATGGATAAAGTTTTCAGCTTACCCCAACACACACACACACACACACACACACACACACACACACACACACACCCTACAACTCTAAAGCTCTAATATGGTTACTGTAACCACCTCAATAGACTCAGATGCTACCAAAATGAACAATGGAAAGCACCCACCCTAGAGTCAGCCCTCCGTGATGCATGTCTTTTCCTCTAATCAGCCCTCCCTAGCCCTCTACCCATCTCAGAGACTGAGATCTGAAATTACTTGATCCATATACCTTTATGGGCCTGAATTACTGCAAAGCAGATTCTGATTGTATTTGCAGCAGCTTCACATACCCTTTGAGATCCTTCTTGTAAGAGTTAATAAATTATTCTTTGGACTTAAAACAAAACAAATAAACACTAACGTGAATATGTGTACTTTGAAGATTATAATCAATTAAGTATGCATGACATTAGAGAAAGTTATATATGCACACATTAGTCAGATTAACAGCTGCCATGTGAGCCTGTGTTTGAGAAAGAAGCTGGAAGAACTCTCAAAGATGCGGATCCTGGATGATCTGTGTACCCTTGCTGGCCAGCATCCCTGCTTTGAGGAAGTAAGCAAGACTTGCTCTCTTAATCAAAACACAAAATCTGTTTGTTGTTTGTTGCTGTGGCTTTTGTTATTACTAAACTGACTGCTATGATCCAGGAGACAAAGCTATTCTCATAGAACAATTCTGATGCCCAGTGATCATTCTCACACTGCCTTCACAGTACCTCCCCATCACTTACAGTTTCAGAAATTAAGTACAGTAACAAAAAGAAGGTGATAAAGAAGTATAGGCAGGGTAGCTTTGCTTACATAACTGCCCTTTTAAAATAGGAACTATGACAAAAAATGGATTAATTTTGCTATTCTCTTTGGAACACACCAAATGTCTAATATTTAAATCTTGGTTCCTCCACTCCCTCAACCTCAGGCCGTTCTCAACGTGGTAAACTCCTTCCTCAACCCACAATCAGAGATTTCATTACATTGTAGAAGAAAAATATTTTAGAAATGAAAGTGGATCTTTAACCTTACAAGCAAATGAATTCATATTCCATATATGCCATAGTTACAGGCATGTCATATGCACAAATGATACCATATAATTAGAAGTGGATTTAGACAGAAAGACAGAGAGATGAGCTGTAAGAGCAGATAATTAGCACACCATTATAATTGGCAAATACTTCTCAATCCCATGGTAACTGTGCTCAGAAAAGGACTTCTGCCGGTTGACTAATTTTTCCCGAAGGCAGTTTCGTCCCTCTCTTTAAATGGAAAGTTTGACTAGCTGTCTTGAAAATTGCATTATTATATTTCAGAAACCGATTTATGTTTTAAAGTATTGCTATATTTTAAAGTTTGAAAAGACATATCAACTATAAGAACCAAATAAATATTATGTTTATTAAACGAAAGAACTACATTATACTTAATAATCACATTTCATATGTAAATTTGAGCGTGTTCTTTAAAAAAACAAACATTATTTGCTGAGTGAAAAATGACTTTAAAACAAAGGGAAGTAAACAGTTCTCAGGGAATGTGGATAATCAGTTCAAAATGCTTGCACTCTGGAGAGGGAAGCTTTGGGGGATGTATTCCAGAAGTCCGAATATTTCTAATGGTGAAGAAGACAACAAGGAAAGAAAGAGAAAAGAATTTAAAATTCTAAGAAAAAGAATGTTTTCTCATGTTCCCTTCCCAAATATTTAGCAGAATGCAGTCATACATAGAGATTTTTTTTTTCCAGATTAATACCGGAACTCAGTACACTGAGTTCCCTCCCAGACACAGCCTTAAATCCTAGACCACGCATGTCCTTAAACCTCCTCTTCCGTGACATAGAGGGGATGTGTTGTCTCAGGGCTTGGGGATGTAAAGGAAGATGGCAAATCTGGAGTAAGTTTTACATATAATAATATTTTATTAAATTAACCATACAAATAACATTTTCAGCTTTATTTATATTATTTTTGGGGGACTGGTAAGTCACTTCAACCAAAGATAATCATGTTCTGAATAGAACAATATAAATCAAAAAGCTGGGGAAGATTCCCACTATAAGGGACAAGACCCAAAGTTGGTAAAACAGAGTCAAGCTGAAACTGAATGGGACAAGGGTGAGAAGGACAGTCTGACAGGGGGGCAGATTTGAAACCTCCGACAGACTTGCCCTTCTTGTCACATCAAAAAACGACAGCAACAGTGAGGAAGGCAGGTATCCTCGGAGACAGCAGTTCTTCGGGGCACTTGTCTTCTTAAACAACTTCCTCTGTTCTGAGAAGACAGAGGTGGAGGGCTGGGGAGGTATGTGGCTCACTGGGAGTGTTTGAAGTGTGTAAATGGCCCTGAGCACTTCCCCTTGCCAACCTCTGACAACTGTGAAGAGTCTCTGATGGAGAAGACAGCGATTGCGCAACGGATGGGTCTTCTGAGCACAGGGAGGACACACCCGACTCACAGGCTTCCAGTGACCCCTCACATCTGTTTCTGGGTCATGTATGGCTTGACAGAATTCTTTACGAGTCTAGACTTGCTCTAACGTAGGAGATATGCTAGAGACTGTGTTCTTAACGTAGTAGGTGTGCTGGAGACAATAGAATGGGAAAGAGTCATGTTAAAAAAAAACTGGGCAAACTGCTATAACAATGTCCACTTAGAATTACTGTAGTGGAAAGGTTTTGTTACAAATCCAGAGAAAAAAGTGATGGGGGAAAATGCTAATACTAGCAATAGAAATAGGCATTTTTTCAAAAGTGTTTTTAATCATCTCCCAGTATGGGGTTAACCAACGATGTCAGCAGAACTGAGTTACAGACTCATAGGAAATGAGAAATCAAAAAGAGAAACATTTTGAAACAAATTCAGAATCTTGTCTTTTGGAATAAAAAAAGCTGACTTGCTGAGGAGGAGCATTGTTCAGCACCTTCAAGAAATATGCCCAAGAAAGCAACCAATGAGATCACCCAAAATACAGAACTTCCTAGTCTAAAGCCAGAAGTTTGAGAGTGCCCACCTGTCATAATAAAGGCACAAAACGAAAGCGATATTAATACTCAAGGGAAAAAACATAAAGGGACATATCTATGAGCCAGGGAGCAGCTTCATGTGGAAATTTGGTTCTTACCAGGTTGGGGGCGGGGGGAGTACTTTGTCCCACAGAACCAGTGACAATCACTTTAACACGGGAATTTTAAAATGGCAGAACCTGGCCTTCGAAGCGGTTGTTCTCAGATCATGTATGCTAAGTCACATTCTGGTACTCTCGGATACCAACTGAGATTCACCATAAAGTCACAGGCATTAAAGGAGCCACAGCTGTGCCTGTTCTACTGTGACATTTCCAGTCCTCAAGCACTCAGGTTGTCCTAAAGAATTCCTTTGGATTTCCCCTTCCTTAGGTTTTTTATTATTATTATTTGTTTGTTTGTTTGCTTGCTTGCTTTTAACACGGCCAAGTGTTTATTTACATTGCTTCAATCAGTTCTATGTTTGAAAATAAACAAACTTGAATAAAACCTTCAAGCAGCTGGCCTTTGGTTTGCTAAGAATCCTGATCATTATTAGCCATAAATAAATGCAATATAGGGCCAGTGAGACAGCTGGGCAGCTAAATGTGCTTGCTGCCGGGCCTGACAACCCAAGTTCAATCTTGGGGATCCACACGGTAGAGGGAGACTAGTACATATTGTCTGTCCTCTGATTTACACACACACACACAGGATGAGCACACTCACAGACACAAAAATATGTAAATAAAATGTATTTTTACAAAATTAAGAAATAGAATCTATGTATAAATTAGCTCTTATTTCACAAACTCGGTTTGCAGTGCCACAAAGAAAAGTCAGGTATGAAGTCAGGGGTGACAGAGGAGCCTCCAGCACCTGTCTGGCCAGGGAGGAAGGACTGGGTGTTTTACTTTCCGCAGCACTAAGAGGCGTCCAGACAAATCGAATGGTAAACCGAAGAAGCCTGTGCTTCTGGCAGCTCTCAGGTTGCCTTTCAGCAAAGGCTCAACTGTCATTTTTAAATGTGCAGACCAATATATGGGGGTTCCTGTGCCCAGGGGGATCAAGAAAGACTTTTGACACTTGATTTTTCTGCCAGAAAAATTTCAAAAAAGGAAGTAACTGAGAGTGAATCAATTAAAAAATACAAAACAAAACAAAAACAAAGTAGAAACATTTAAGCTTTCTTCTGGAATACAAAACATGTGGATTTCAGATTGCAATATATTAAAGTTTTTTTAATGAGAAATTATTTTCATTTCTGCAGAACTAGGTACATTTTCCAAAAACCACTCATTATTATCACAATCTTGGATCTTACAAATGTCTCAAATTGTAGTGGTTGTATTTCAAAACAATGCCTTGTAGAATAGAAACTTCATAGAATTTGCTGGTATTAATAATTGTGCAGTTAGTTTTATGAGATGCAGTTCCATGTTGTATACCGAAGTTGGGTTGCCAAACACTGGCTTAATTTCTTCCTAACAGTGGAGTTCATTTCTTTCCTCACCATGACTGTTCATTTTTTTCCTCTATGGAATGTTCTTTCCATCATCACCGTGAGGTATTTGTGGAGGGATACTTGGTCATGCTGATGTAGAAATAGACCCTGCTTAGAACCTGGAATATTGCACAGACTAAGACCTCTTTCAATGACTACTTCCTAGAGTGAGAACACACAGATCTGGGTATGTATCTCAGAGCAAACTGTTTAAAATCTGTTAGTATATTCATTACTCTACATAGGAAGAATGTGGGGGGAAAAGACATGTTTTTATTTTATGATACAATATGAAGTTTCACTTTCAAATACATTTGTATATTTTGTTCTAGGCGAGATGATTTTATGAAAAATAAATAGTAGACCCAGGTATGATGGCACACACCTTTAATCTAAGCACTCAGGAGGCAGAGGCAGGAGGATCTCTGTGAGTTAGAGACCAGCCTGTTTTACAGAGTGAGTTCCAGGACAGCCAGAGCTGCACAGAGAGAATCTGTCTCAAAATATCAAAACAAAATAAACAGACAGACAGATAGAATAAAGAGTAATTCAGACTACAGATGTCTTTCAGGCAGGACAAAAACAGTAAAGCTAGATGTAAATAGCCTAATTAGAGAGATAGTCCTTTAGAATAATCTTTTCCAACCAAATTCTAAAGCGTTAACCTCTTTAAAATTTACTCTCAAGTAGATCTCATTATCATTTCTTGTAATAAGAATTTTGGTGAATTTTGAAATGACATAGTATCTGTGTGCTTTTATAATAGTTAATTCTTAAATGACAAAATAAAAAAGCACACTTAGAAACCAAATAAGCCAGGCATGGTGGTGTACACCTTAATCCCAGCACTGGAGAGGCAGAGACAGGTGGATCTTTGTGAGTTTGGGGCCAGTCTGGTTTACATAGTGAAACTCTGCCTCAATAAAAAATAATAATAAATCAAAATAATGTAATCAATGCATATTGCATGTGTCCAACTTCTTCCAGTTCAATCAGCCCACTAGTAACTCAACATGGTCCAACTTGGGCAAAACAGTCTCTCCATCATTCTCAGTGACTCCTGCCTGGGAGTAGCTGCCCACGCAACGAGCTTTTGTCTAATGTCTGCAATTATTCTTTAGTTTCAGTCATCAAAAATCACTAGGTGATCACAAATAAAACAACTCAAAATTCTGGGTTCCTCACGGGACTTTCAAGAAAAGTGAATCGACTAGTATCTAAGAAAGCAATAAACTGTCTGCAGAGCTGTTTGAGGACACAGAATAGCACCGAAGTTTACCCCCCAGAGTGTTAAACTATGCTTTTGTTACTATTCCACAAGTAGAGAAAAAAAACCAAAACAGAAAACAAAACAGTAAACTGCATAGGTTTGTAAGAAATGGCAAAATGCAAGACCATAGATGGGTGTTTTCTCTACCAGGCACCCAAGACAAAACCCAAGGCAACCAAAACCTTAAACTAAAAGGCTAAAAATACACAAGATGTGGAAAGAGAATGGAAATAAAAGATTTGTTTTGTTAAAAATGAAGGTTTTAGCAGGAGCAATGCTACACTCACTGTGCAT